>JAYMFT010371139.1:0-21623 GCA_038088735.1 Panulirus argus
ACTGGAGCCTTAAAAAAAAAAAAAAAAAAAAAAAAAAAAAAAAAACTGTCCTTACACGCCTCCCCTGCATATACATTTCCACACATTCTTTCCCATTTCTCTCCCTCCTGTACTCTGCCACTCTGTTTCTCCACATCACAGGTAGTCTTACTCTTGCACTAACCCTTTTAATTGTATTATCATACACTCATCTTGCATTTGCATTTCTTCTAGATGCTCAAACCAACCCAAAGTATAACATTTCACACACACTAACCCTATGCAAGTCATTCCCTTTGCATTCCCTGTCACACCAAATCACTTATACACCCCCTTACTGCTTTCATCATTCCATCTAGTCATACCACATGTTCCTCTTAAATAAGTAATTGTCACAGCCTAGATTCTTGATCTCTGTGACTCATCCCATGTCCATGATTTGGCTGCATGAGTCAGGGTTGGGAGGACTATGCTATCCCATAACTGTTTCTTCACTTCCATACATACACTTTTACCCTTCATTATTCTATTAAGGGACCCAATGGTTCTTCAACCCTGTACTGCTCTCTCCTATATCGCTCCTTCCATATCACCAGACTTACCTAAGATAGCTCCCAAATACTTAAATTCTGTTACCTCTTCCAGTCTTTCTCCCCCATTGCAAAATCTATACTTTTACTTAGTTTCCTTTCAAACACCACTAATTACTTTTACTCGCATATATCTTCAGTTATGTATGCTTATGCACATCATAAAACACACTTCCAACCTTCTGCAACCCTTCTTGACTTCTGTCATACCAATGTCCTTTAGCAAACTTGGTTTTTTATTGAGTAAAGTTACTGATACAGCCTTTATTGTCTGTGTGCATTTGAAGAAGAATATAGACAGAAGTTTGTGTTTTTTCGAAGAGCAGTATTGTGAAAATTCTTTGTAACAGTGAAGTTATCAACACTGGAGATTATGAAATGTAATTACAATTTAACCTTGTGTGTTCAGACTACAGGACAGAAACAGGATGTTTGCTTGAATCAAAGTGTTTTGTACATAACTGGCTGGACACAGCCAATTTACTTCATTTCACATACAGTATATGAGTTCAGTCCAAAGAGCATATACTATATTTTTCAAAACAGATGTTATAGATAAACAACTTTAAGAAACATTTGAGTCACTTCATCGGTGTTGCCTATTATGTTTAGTGACCCATTATGTTACCTTTTCTTGTTCTGGTGATGAAATATATGTCACAAAGTTTTAATTACAGTTTTGCATGAAATATAGAATATTATCATAAACAGGAGCGGCTTGCAGCAGGGGAGGTGGAAAGGACAGACTCTGGAGTAGGGTCTGAGACTAGCAAACCTTCAGTTGCAGTTCGTCGTGGACAGCGAAGTGTGGGTGGAGCCACAGCCTCTAGAGAGGGTGACATTCCCCTTTGTGATGATTGTGATTCCCCTGTTGACACTCATATTACCAACAGGTTTGAAGCTGGAGGTTGTTTATAGATTAGATACAATCCTGATAATGTTTGTTTTATGTCAGTTTTAATTAGTGATATGTCTTGTCCCTGCCCTTTTTTCCAGCTTGTGGGTTTAGACCTAAGGATCCCAGGTTTGCAAGAATAATTCTCACTAAAGGCTGCTTGTATAAATTTGATAAGTTTTGCATCAATGGGAATTGGGCTAAAGATGATAGATAGGCAGGTAGATAGTATATTCTGTCACTATGTCTAAGACATTTATGATTTAGAATTATGGAATTTTTTCTGTACATGTCTCACTGGAAATGTTTAACGTGATATTGATTTTGGTGTTTTTAGTTTGTGTATTGTTCCATCAGGTATCTGACTAGACTTTGTATCTGATTATGTATGTGTGGGAGTGTGAGAATTTCTTTTCCTAGCATAAAGGGAGGGAGTTCTACACTTGATAGTCCTCATCTCTTCCTCTTTTCTGTTGTACAATCTGTAGCCTACGCCATTAACTAGACCATGCAATACTTGGCAAGCTACTGCATCACACCACTACTCTGTGGCTGTTGGCAACTCAAGGGCAGGACATTTTGATAATTGTTTCTTTTCCTACACTTTGAAGATTTTGGACTCTCTACCCCCTCATGCCTTTCCCAATAACTATGACCTGGGATTTTTTAAAAGACAGGTTTTTCATTTTCTCCAAAATTTTCTTCATCTTATCTTTTTGTCTTTCATTAACCACTTTTAAATTTCCCTTGAAGCCTGGCCTTGATGTGGACTTTTGTTTGTGTGTAGAGCCTCCACCACAAAAAAAGAAAGAACTTCATGTATGAGTGTACTTGCACACATGGTTGTGCTCACCTTGATTTATTTCAGTAATAATTTAATGAAAAAGTGTATATATATCCTGAGCAGATGAAGATTGCCCAAGTAGTCCATATTAGTAAGGGCATAAAGTCCCATGCTTGTGATTGCTCCTTGACTTGTGTCCATCCTCCATACTCATAACAAAACTCATGAGAAATGTGTACGACTAGCTCATGCAAAATCTTGAAATCTATTGCTTACTTACTGAATGCCAAAGTGGGTTTAGGAAGAAAAAGATCCAATAAGACTTCTCTGCACATCTTCATTGACTATATTTATAAAGCATTCAATGACTGAATGTCTTTACTTTTGATAGGTTTCCTAAAGATCTTAAAGTCATTTAACACCATTAATCATAACACTCTTTTACATAAACATGAATACTTTTGAAATTGCTTGAGAGGTGTTGTAAAAGCTGGAAACAATTTGCTTTTTAAGTAATGTTTCTTTAGTTGTCAGAGAAATGTGCCTATGGAGCATCTTAGTGTCCTTTATTGAATCCCTTGCTATTCATAGTGTATTTGAATGGTAATGCCTGTTCCTGTCAGCTAGTTAAGCTCAGTCTTAGTACTGATGAATAACTGTCTATGCTGCACTTGTTGTTAGTGTAATTTTGATGCTTCTGAGCCATTCCAGTTCTGTTAAGAATTTTGATCTCTCTTTGGTAAACCCACTGAAATTTTGTATTCAACTCATTACTGATGCACTCATCTTTATCTTCTGAGCTCCTTAGTCTTATCATTTGCACATTTACTGCTCATATGCTCATGATAAAGTTCTGGGTTAGTATTTTTTCATAATGTTGAAGGCTCCAGTCACAGACAAAAGCCCACATTATAGTCAGGCTTTAATTAGAATATAAAGAGGTTAATGGAAAGGAAAAAGAAGAGACAACTAAAAGTTTTAAGAATTTTGAGAGAAAGTGAAAAAACTGTCAATTAAAAAGTGCCAGGTCATGATTATTGGGAAGGACAGAAGAGGGTAGAGATTTCCAAAGCATTGAGGTATAGGGAAAGAAACATTTATCAAAATGGCCTGTTCCATCGTGGGTTTCAGCTTAGGAACTGCTCATGTCAGACTCCCACAAGATGAGAGCATGGTAGATATCCTTGAGTGGGATCGAAGGAGAAACATCTATAGTGATCATACAGATGGAATCTTAACCAACTTATTGCCTAGGCAATGAGAATATGGTAGTTCACGATGGGGTGAGAGAGATGAGGGCTTGTGGTAGATGCCCTATTGCCCTCTGATTACTCTAAGATGTTTTAGATGCATGGAAGGTATTAAAAGATGTAAGAATTGCTGCTAGGAAATGCCTGGCCTTAGGGTGGCTGAGATTTCTATGTTAAGCATAATTATTAATAAACATGGTGAAAGCCATCTTAGAGAAGTGCCAAACCAGAAAAGAAATGAATAAGATGCCATTTAAAAAAAATACCAATGTAAACAGGAAAAACCATGTTAACCAGGAGCACAATGGCCAGATGTGTGTATAGGGGATGAGGATCCTTTCCAAAATAGGATGTCTAACTACCATAAGATTAGAAAATTATTTAAAATGGTAGTACATCAGTTGACATATGACCAAAAGGATTGAGTACATAGCACTTGGATGAAGAGAACTGCTGACTGAAGAAAATCTGAGGAAAAAAGAGCTTAGAATATGAAGTAAAAAGAATGTAATTATTGTAAACTAATGATCAGGAGGGAGCTTAGGAGCTCCCTCTGCTCAGGTCATATTGTTCATTTAGAGAGGCATAAAGGAGTCCTATGGTTCTGGGGATAGCCATGGTATACACAAGATAAACTATATCCAAGATTTCGGGTTCCTGCAGGGAGGGGCCTAATGAGCACAGTTTGATCCAATTTAGAGAGATGTGCTCTGTATCTTTCCTGACAAGATCTCTCTTCACTGTTTTCAAACATTTGATAAAAGAATTTGTTTTTGTAGCTAGTAACTGCTTGATCAGAACTGTAATTTGGATAGTAACATTTGACAGCTTGAGCATGCTGCCTGTGATACAAGGAAAAAATGAATTATTTTATGGCATCTCTTTATTTTATTTTATTCTAGGAAGTTAGATATACCTTACTGAAATTACTCTTTATTTTTATAGGTCCAGCAGTAAATTCTGAGACCTAAGAGAAGATTATTAACCCCTTAGCTGCACTTGCCCTTAAGTTAATGTGAATCTGCATGACACTTTCTTGCATCACAGTGCACAACAATAGACTCCCACCACTATCTGCTTCATCTTCCCTTTCTTACTCTGTGTCTTATCTCAAAGACTTCTTTAGAATTCTGTATGGGTGGGGTTTCTCAAAGGAAAGATGTAAACTATTAAACTATGATTTTTTCAAATCCAGTGTCTCTTTATTTCCCTTTCTGAAACTCTTCATTGTCTTCCCATCTTTCAGGCATCAGTGGTTTAGGCATTCATTGAAGCAAATATATTTGGTTACGTTATAACAGAATCATCTTAGAAACTTCAAATTACATAAAAGCTGTCTGACAGTGAAAAACTGGATGCTTTGTATGAATACCAGCCTTTGCTCCAGTTATATAAAGGCTTGACTCGACCTTGTATGGAATTCTGCACTCACACCTTAGGAGGCTTTTGCTCCTCTAAAGTAACAGAGCTGGGTCTTTAGTAATCAACCTATCAATCAGTCTGGTTTCAAAACTTGCTGCCCTGTCCTACATTGTTTTTTGCCTTTTGTATGGATGTTGCTTTGGTGTTTGTTCCCAAGAACTGGTTACTTTTGTGCCTCTTCCACAAACTCTTCGTGTGGCTGCTGTCAGGTTGAAGATGAGCCATTATGATGTCTGTATCTTTCCCTACATTATTAAGCTTTTAGTCCTCTTACCTTCTCATTACTCTCTAATCAACTACAACCTGCTCGTTTCTTACCTTTCATTGCAGCTGGGGCATGCATGGTTCACTAATTTTTTCCTGTTCACGTCTGGGGTGTAGAAGTTCATAATTCTTGTATCTTCTACCTCTGCCATGAGGCAAAATATGTACAGCCATAACTGCTTTATATGATATTGCAATCATTATTAACCAGATGCAACCGCCTAATTTTTTTCCATGCACTAATGTGAAGAAGGGCGCACAAAATTTACGCCCTAACAATATATGATAATTTGTGAAGTTGTGATGCTTTTACTAGATAATAGATATTAGTGATAGAAACCCTTGGTAATGTTGTTTGTTTTTGAAAAATACACTTTCAAAAATTCCACATATCTTACTATGCATGACTTAGAGTACGCCCAGAGTACAATACCATTTAAGCCTGGCAGTTAAGAAATGTAAGTTGAAGGTCACCTAGTAGATGTAAACAAAGTTTTACCTTGATGAGTTATATATCATTTTATTTAGATAATTATGATTTAGTTACTCTCAATGACAAACTTATGGAGATGTTTTTTTGAAATATTTGAGAATAGAATATTATGCACCCAGAGTGTACCAGGAGTATTGGGAATGCTCTAATAATTAAACGGGTTAAAGGACAAGATTCCCACTTCTTATTAGACTTTTCTTTTCTTTTTTGTCTTTTTTTCTCCCTTTCCATGTAAAACTTGGCCTCAGAGATGACTTCTTTAGTGACTAAAGTTTTTTTGAAAAGTAAAGGTGGATAAGAGGAAATCCTTGGAATGCATGTGTAAATTTTCCCTTGCAATGTATAGTTAAAACTCACCCACTTCCTGAAAAGCTTAGGCAGTTCATTGAATATCCCTTGCCAGATGGAAGCTTTCCTTATTTTTCTATACTGTGTGAGTGTTTGTGCATGATGCAATGCCTGAAAATGTAGATATTGAATTTCATGTGATTTTGTATAACTAGCACATCTTACAGAGATAAGGTACTAATTATGAGTTCATTACAGTGGAGTGGTGTATGCACCACTGGTATGTCGTCGTTGTTCTCGGCGTCGTCAGGAAAGAAAGGAAATTTTAACAGAGATCATGGAAACTGAAATCAAGTATGGACGAGACCTACGAGTTATGGTGGATGAATTTTACAGGTACAGTGATGCAGCTAGCAATATTCATTCAGTAACAGGCTCAAATAGCAATGATTTACAGTACTATGATATCATTCTTGGGGTGTTGTAGATAAATATATTAAATTTAATTATTTGAGGATTTTCATTAGTATAGGCAGAATATTTATAGTGTGAATATCTGTAGTGTATCTTTATATCTATATCTCTGATGCCTTTTCCAACTGGAACTCCCTCTTGGGGGTGACCACATGGCAACAGAGTCTCCGTAACTAGAAAACTCCAGTGCCAACTCTTAGTCTTTAGTACCTCACCCATAACAGGTCACTGGCAGAGGGCAACTCTAGTGCAGTGTTTGCAGAGGCTCCTACCTAATGTTCCTACTTACTACTTCTACCTAATGCTCCTACCTTCTACTTCTACCTGATGTTTCTACCTAATGCTCCAGCCTAAATGTTCCTACCTACTACTTCTATCAACTGCTCCTACCATTTTGCCAAAAGGCAAGCTAATGCATTGTGCTCACCGCAGGAAAGTATAGAGTTAAGAAGAATGAGATGAGAGTTCATTGTTGTCAAGTGTTGTTTGAGACACGGAGAGATTGTATGTTTGTGGACAGATTTCCAGTAGTTCATGTGTGGGTGAGGCAGAAAGAAAAGATATCTATAGTCCAAATCCGAAATCCTAATATCTACATAGTTAATATTTACACCTAATTAGAGCATGAGTTTTTGAAATTTGAATGAAAGGAGGCAGTGCTCCATGCTTTTATCAGTTATTTCTATGATTTAAGACCTTGCAATGATATCCAACATACTTCCAATCTCTAATATTTTATCTTCTGTATAATTGCCAAAATCTAGAAATAGTATACATTACAAGTATTATAGCTAGACACAAGGAAGAATTTTGAGTAAATACAGTTACTGAATTTTAGAGGTTTATATAGTATATTTTACTTATATTACATATAAGTGCTGAAATAACATTTAAAAAACTGGAAAACCCAGCTGGAGAGACAGATATCTACAGTCTGAAAAATCCTTTATATAAACATGACTAGGATATCTAAAAGAATTTGTATTTCAAAGTGATATGGATCAGTATAATGTTTTTGTTTGGTTTTGTCAGTTTAGTTTTTATGTTCTTTTTAATACATATTCACCATTTCCTGCATTAGTGAGGTAGCATCAAGAACAGAGGACTGAGCCTTAGAGGGAAAATCCTCACTTAGCCCCCTTCTCTGTTCCCTCTTTTGGAAGAGTAAAAACAGGAGAGGAGGATTTGCAGCCCCCCTCTCCCTCCCCTTTTAGTTGCCTTTTACGACACTCAGGGAATATGTGAGAATTATTTTTCTCCCCTAATCCCCAGGGATTTTTATATGTTTACATATGAATATGTCTAAAATACTATCCCTGGGGACAGGGGAGAAAGAATACTTCCCACATATTCCATGCATGTCATAGAAGGTGACTAAAAGGGGTGGGAACTGGGGGCTGGAAATCCTCCCCTCCAGTTTTTACTTTTCCTAAAGAAGGAACAGAGAAGGCTGCTAAGTGAGAATTTTCTCACTAAAGCTCAGTCCTCTGTTCTTGACGCTACCTCACTTATGTGGAAAATGGCTAATTTGTATGAAAAAAATGTCTAAAATATTATTTTCATTCCTATGAGATTTCATTTTGAAATATGGTGCAAGAGTGCATGCAGGCTTTAGCACAAACCAGTTTACTTATGTAAATTTTCTTAAGATTTCCTGCCGGAAAAACATTTTGATAGAAGTTGTCTTCCACATTAGATTGCACCAGGATTTTTACACATCTACCAAATATGGGAACCATGATGAAAAATTCAGAGGGTTTTTCATGAAAACCTTTTTAATGTCATCGGTGATTGAGATGATGGTTTTTCGCATAAAGCAGCTGATTGGAAAGGAGCAAAGTGGTTTCTGGAGAGGAAGAGAGTGTGTGTATCAGGAGTTTGATGTGAAGAATGTTTATGAAAAATACTCTGAGAAAGAGAGTGATGTATTTTTATGTGGAGAAAGATATGGAAGGTACTACAAACATATGGGGTAAATGGAATGCTTATTAAAGGTAGAGTTTTTGCAGGAAGAGCAGGGCATCTATGTGAATAGAAATGGAGGAGGGTAAGTGGTTGCACATGAAGGTGAGTCTACATCAAGGATGTGTAATATCACCATAGGTGTTTCATCTGTTTATGGATTGGGTGAGGGTCTTGAGGCAAGGTACAGGTCTACAGTTTGCTAGGAGTGGGTTAGGAGAGGCATGGGATATGAATCAGCTGCTGTGTTTGGATGACATGTCTTCAAAGTCCAGAGTTTAAGAGAGCATTTCAGGAAAATAGAAAATGTGAACTGAAGTAAGGTGAGGAAGTGTGAGATAGGACAGTTTGAGGATGAATTCAAATGGGAAGGACCTGGGGGAAGTGGAGTGCCTAAGGTATCTTGGAGTGTACTTGTCTCTTTCTTTAGCCCTGCCTTGTGGTAAAATCCTGTTGTGTATAGATAGGTATTCCCCCTTGCTTCCTTCACTTCTGACACATAGATCCTCTTAATCTTCCTTTGCTCATGCTATCTGTTTGTTTAACCCATTTCAGCACACCCATGTTGGCCCTTTTGCTCAAACTACTTGTTCACTCCTGTTTCTTGCTTGATCAGCCTTACACCACTTATCATCTTCAGGCATTTCATTTCTAATTTGTCCTTTTTTCTTCCAGGGCCCAAGACTTACATCCATACAACACTTTCAGAAATACTATGTCTTCAGATATATCATCATTGCCCAACAGATATTTGCACATCTTTTCACTTACTCCTTAATGCACATAGGACCTTATTCTCCTGTCCTGTCCTCTGACTTATTTCAAGGTGCATGAGTGTCAATCTGTCACCTAAATACTTCTTCAGTCTGTTTATTTGCAATTGATATGCTTCTTTCTGCACTTTCAGCACAGTCTTTTGTCAGAACCTGTCTTTGTACATCAGTATGGTATGTTTTTTTCCCCAGACCCATCTTGGTTGCTGGATTGCTCACCCGTGATCAGCTAAGAGGAATATTTCTTAATGTGGAGGAGCTGGTGGTGCAAAATAGAGTCTTCTCCTTACAGTTACGTGATGCCTTAGAGATAGCTCTTGATCAAGGTGATGAAGACCTTTTAACTGTCAATGTGGCTAAACTCTTCCTAAATGCTGTTCCAATGCTTCACGCCTTTGAAAATTATTGTGTGAAACAGGTATGTGCTGGGAGTTTAATCTAAAACAGTAAACTGATAAAGCACCAACATAACTGACATGTCTTTGACATATGATGTGTTCTTTAGAATGATTTGACTCGGTAGCATCTTGCTGCTTACATTTTATATGTTTAATGTAGTTCACTGTATTTTAATCTTATCCCAGTTCTGTACTGTTGCATAAATTGTTGGTCACATGAATGTTTTTGTTACCATTCATCAGAGCCAAAATTAATATAAAGTTTTTTATATAACTTTCCACAGGGCTCTGCCTCGTTACTGCTACAAACACTGGAAAAGGAGAAAGAGCTATTAAGAATTTTTTTGAAGGTGTCACAGATGGAGAACACATTACTTCGTCGTATGAATCTCCATTCATTTCTTATGGTAAGTGTAGGCACTTAAGGTTATAGGATCAAACAATGCATTTGTTTCAGTAGGTCAGTATTGAAATATTTGTGACATCTTTATGGAGTTGAACTATTTATAACACATTTCATGTAATGGTGTCCAGATAATTTGAACGATAATTGGAGCAGCAAGTACAGGTGACTGCATAATGCCCTTTTATTTGCACTTGCAGGTGCCAGTGCAGCGTGTAACGAAATACCCATTGTTGCTAGCACGACTTTACAAAGCCACACCTCCAACCCATCCTTCCCGTGAAGATTGTCGTCGTGCCAAGGAGAAGATCGAATTACATTTACAACATATGAATAACGTTAGTAGAGTTGTGATGTAGACTGTTTGTCTGTTAGGAGATTTAAACCCAATATGAAATAAACATATGCAGGTTTACAGGGCTAATTACCTAAGACCTTTTTCACTTTGAGTAAATGTTGTGTAAACTTAGATAATTGCAGAGGTTTCTTTTATATAAAAGTAAAGCTTTAAATTGAACTGTATATGCTTGTGGTTACTATTTGTGGGGAAATGAGAGAATGTTTTATACTCACTCTGTATAGGGTGTTTTGTTTTATGCATTGTTCTCCCTTTTTTTTATACAGGAGTCTGTGTTTGAAGACACATAGTTTCACACATTGAATACAAAACAACATGGTAATTGGCATCAGGAGGCTGCACCTCCCATGATTCTTTGTAATAGTCACTTGTAGATTTTTTCTAACATATCTTGGTGTTTTATTGTTTTCCAAGTTTTATTTGTTGTTTTCTTATGACTGTATAAGAATTTTAACATGCTACTACCATTTTTTCATTACTTTCAGACAAGCATAAAGTGAATTTTACTTCTTTTGAAACATATGTTGGTGTTTGTGTTTATCAGGTTTTCATGTTTATTCTCTTTGATTAATAGTTAAACAAGGTTTTGAGATAGATATTTTTTAGATTTAGACTATTAATGCTTTTTTCAAATTATATAAATTCTCTGCAAAAAAAATCTGGTGATTTCTATTTAAAATAAGGCTTTCTTGCATAAAGTTTTATTTGCAGAACAAATCATATTATTTGCTCATGGTGGGAATATTGTATATCTGGCAGCATGGTGCAGGCTTTTAAAGTCAGATGACATGGTTTGCCGCTTGACTCGCCATGTGGTACTGAGAATGGAGAAATGCAACTTTTTCTTGCTCTCCTTGTATTTAGTAATATTTTAGTTTTTTCTTTTTCCGGTGATTTTTATTCTTTACCAGAAACTAACCATGGGTCCCAAGTTGTTTTGGGGAGAAAAGACCTATATGCCTGCATGAAAGCAAGAAAATGTGTCTTTGAGCAGGATTTTAAGACTGACTAACTGACAGCTGAGTTCCTTCTAACGTCATTCCTCACCCAAAATGCTGGGTCTGGTTGACTTAGGAAGACTAGTAAGGTTACTGATGACCTGGTGTAGTGTGAGGTGCTAAAAACCCATCCCTGTCAGGTTATCAATTATCTTACTGTTTTTCCTTATAGATTGACCAAACCCAGCTTTTCAGGGAGGAATGGTGTTAGAAGGAAGAGAAAAGAAGTGTATGGCTGATGAACATGGCCCTGCCTGTATGTCTGGAAATTTCACTATTAGATACACTATCTTGCTTCCAAGCTAGAATTCCTAGCCTAAGCCAGGTACGCAATTTATTGACTAACCCCCTGGGGAGGATGAACCAGTGGGACCATGGGTAGTTACTGGTATAGGAAAAATATTGCACAGAACAGAAATAGCAAAAGTATTTCTTAGCACAGCACAAGGACAGCAAGCAGAATTTGTATCTCTCTACTCTCAATACTATGAGGTACCTGAGGAGGCAAATCACATCTTCTGGCTTTTAAGATTGCACTATGCTGCCAGACATATGATAATCCAGTTGTAAGAAAGTAATAGGATTTATTCCACTACTAAATCTTGACGTATGAAAGCCTTACTTTAAACTGTCCTAGTTGAATTTTTTTGTGGACTGTACGTAATCACATGGTAATGGCATCATAATTTACACTTCCTCCAATTCATTACCAAAACCACAAGCAGATTTCCTGATAACCCATGTTTGTATCATACTGTGTACCAAATTTTGATTATATATTACTCATTTACATTGTTTATAAAGTGAAGAGTTTCAGATGTAAAGAATCCAAGCTGTGGAAATGAGGTATTTGTAAAGAGCATGTGATGTGACTAGATGGAATGAAGAAAGTAATGAGGGTTTTATGACAGACTTGGTTTGGCAGGGAATGTAAAGGCAGTGGATTGTGGAGTGGTATAATGGGTAAAATGTAATACTTTGAGGTGGTTTAGGCATGTGGAAAGAATGCAAGACAGGGAGTTTACAAGGAGAGTGTATAATAGTGTGAGTAAAGTTGCTCTAGAGAGAGGAAGACCACCTGTGACATTGGGGATATAGAGTGTTAGAGTACTGGAGGGAGAGAAATAGAGGAAGAAACATCTGTAATGAATCAGCTTTGTAAGAACCTATGTAATATTAATCCACAGGGGTCTCACTCAGACCCACTGTGACCTCTGTAATCCTTTTGTGCTACTGCTTACACGATGAGCATGGGGTGCACAATGAATTTGCTGGGGTTACCGGCTCAAATCAATGCATGGAATGGTATATGTGAAGGAAGCAAGAAAGGACAGGATTAAGTGGAGACCCTTTTGCTATGGCCACCCCCTTTGGTGGGAGTTACTGGAGGGAATGGGCATCAAAGATATAGATAGACAGGTAGATAAAGTTAAGAACTGCACTAGAATCATACATTGTACTTTTCCTTTTCACAGGAAACAAAGGAGGTGAGCCCAACAAAACTCTGGCGTCGGATTTCCATGAGTGTGGGCAGTGGAGCACCTCTCAAGCGTTCACCACAACCTCATGATTTTACAATCAATCTCAAACTCAGGAAGGTATTCAAATTTTGACCATTATTTACATTGTGTATATATAATTGTGTTCCCCACAAAATGTATCTGTAAAAATTTGTTTATGGGAATTTGATTTAGAGTGGAAATAATCAGAATAAAGAGCACTTCCTTAGCAAGGTGGAGATTCCAGATTTAATACTTGGGCATTTGCAGATATCTTCATTTGTTTGGTTTTTCATACTGTAATAGTTTTTTTGATACATCCATTAAGCTACATATGATGGAAAGTTTGCTTTTATAATCTATTTTGTTGTTTGTGGCTCAGATTATTTAAAATGAAAAGCATTGGGTCCATGTTTGCACGCAGCATCTTGCATGCATAATGATGGATTTACATTGTTCAATAGACAAATAGCAGAATTGTAGATGAGGCCTCCTTAGCAACAGTTTTTAGTTGTGTGAGTTATTATTTAGAATCTGTTTTAGGCTTTGAAGTTGGTGCTGGTGATCCCAGTTTGATGTTACAATTATTCCAACTTTGGGAGGTATTTTGATTTACTCTAGATACATTAGTGTGTCATGTTCAGGTTGATTCATTATATTGATATATACAAATATTGTTGAGAAAATTAATAACCAGCCTCCCAATGATCATCCTACAGTTGGCACTGGAAGTCTTAGAGTGGAGTTTAGAAGAAGCCACAGTAGTCAGGGAGGGTCGTCTGTTCTGCCTTGCACCAGACTTCAACAATTGGACACGACGTGGACGCTCCCTCAAGATGGCATCAGTCCATGTTCTTCTTGTTACCCATGGCTCAGTAAGTGAGAGGGAAACTAGAAGTCTTTTATACACTTTTCTCTCTTAGTAGGAGTCACTTTGTGAGCTTGGAATATGAAGTCCAGCAATCGCATTGTGAGGCTTTGAAAGATAAATGGCAAATTATCATTTTGGGATTATCAGTGTAATGTTGTAATATGCAGATAATGAATGAGGAGAGATTGACAGGGAGGATATATGTCAAAAGTGGACAGGGAGATGGAAGGACTGAGTGAAAAAGATTTTGAGTGATTGGGGCCTGAACATTCAGGAGGGTGAAAGGCATTTACAAGATAGAGTGAATTAAAATGATGTGATATTCAGATGACAA
This sequence comes from Panulirus argus, assembly GCA_038088735.1. Classification (NCBI taxonomy): domain Eukaryota; kingdom Metazoa; phylum Arthropoda; class Malacostraca; order Decapoda; family Palinuridae; genus Panulirus; species Panulirus argus. Next base: position 14,036 of record JAYMFT010371139.1, read on the forward strand.
CTTGCTGCCAGTGGACTGAACCAGGGTATGTGAGGCGGCAGGGGGAAACCATGGAAAGGTCTGTGGGGCCTGGTTGAGGATAGGGTGCTGTGCTTTCAATGCAGTGACCATGACAATTAGAGAATGGATGTGAGCTAATGTTGCCTTTCTTCATCTGTTCCTGGCACTGCATTGCCAACGTTGGAAACGGCAAACAGGTGTGAAACATATATTTATGTATACTTACTTACTTACTTTCTGCTGTAGGAGTCCCATCTATCTTTTGCTTGTAGTTGATGATACACATAACTAAAGTATTACTGGAACTGTCATTTGCTCAGTTTTAAAGGTATTTATCATAATAATGATGGTGAAAGATATGTACGGGATAGAGTGAATTGGATTGATGTGGTATACTGGCATGGACATGCTGTCACTGGGCTGAACCAGGGCATGCGAGGTGTCCGGGGTAAACCATGGAAAGGTCTGTGAGACCTGGTCATTGTTAGGGAGCTGTAGTTTCGGTGCATTACACATGTCAGCTGGAGAATGAATGTGAGTGAATGTGGCCTTTCTTCTGTTCCTGGCGCAACCTCACTAATGTGAAAAACAGCAATTTAAAACAAAAAAATCTAAAAAATGTTTAGTAAGTATTTGGATGTACTGTAGTATTTTCATGTTTATATCTGAAAAAAATGTAAATTAGATTCACAAATTTTTAACTTCTTTATATATATTGTTTACATTCAGCCTAGAGCAGTGTTTGAAGATGAGGTGCCAGAGGATGGTCTTGTGACACCACGCAGTTTGGGTATTAAGGATGCAGCAATACTTGCTTTCAAGGACCATAAAGTATCTAAAGCTGCTCTTATCAGGGTGAGTATGAAGAAAATGGTACAGTGAAAGCTAGAACATTAGGTACTTGCTAGCTCTGTATTTGCACACTTATAGTGACTTCTTTAATGTGATTAATTATCTTTTCCTTAGAATTTAATGATAGCATCATATTATCATATTAACATGATTCAGCAGTGCTACTCGTATGTAACCCTAGGGTTAATTGTTCTACTGTTAATTGTTTTATTGTGTTTCATAAATTGTGCTTAACTTTTTCCTGGAGGGTTCCATCGTAACTCTCCTTAATAAACTTATTTTGTGGTGTTGTAAAGATATCTTTAGTTTTACTGTAAGTACTGAATATAACACATTTTGCTTAAATTTTACTCATATTCATTATTCATGACCTCTCTAAATTAAGAAAGTGAAGAAAGTATATAAAGAATAAGTGCCCTGATTAGTATTGTGATATACATGAGGACAGAAGTACTGAGTCGCAGTTCCTTTTTCCCCCTGTCAAGTTGTTGTGATTAATCATTAAATCTGAGTCGCAGTTCCTTTTTCCCCCCTGTCAAGTTGTTGTGATTAATCATTAAATCCTACTTTATGTCCCGTATTGGACAAGTGCATTTACATTAATAATGATAGTGTGTGGTAATGAAAGAGGAGCAGCAATAAAAAGACAGTGAAAGTTTGACAGCCACTTACAAGCATGTTTTAAACTGAAAAGCTATGACTGTCAGATTTTTTGTCCAGACCTGGGTGGACTTAATAAAGTGATGAGCCCATTGATAATAATTTTTATTAATGCTGAATTAAGGTAACTTTCATTACATGTTAATTTTGGTACAAACACAGGCCATACCACCCTAACCAGTGATTATTAGTCAGTCATTAAACTGTGAGTATCATGTTAACAGTAACAAATGCTGGAAAAATTAGATGCATTAAAAAATAAATGGAATAGATAAAACAACTTTTTCCTGTCAAGCCTGTCACACATATCATGATAACTGCTTTTTGTCCATGTGCTGTTACAGACCCTGAAGTTGTGTGAATTGTTGGCTTCAAGAGAATTGTAATGCTTAACATGAGAGTAAATTTAGGGCTCCTCTTTTTTACTCTCTTGCCCCCTTTCCCTTTCTCATTTAATCTGCACTTCTTTTCAAAATCCTTGTTTAACTCATTGAAGGAAAGTGCAGCTGAAATTCCTGAAACCTGGTTTATTTAAAGAAATTATCTTGTCAGTAAACAAAGAGGAATAAGGCATGAACAGAGTTGTCTGACTTGCATATGGTCAGATTATGTTGAAGTGCAGTTGATGTGAGAGTTATTTGGAGATATGAGAACAGGAAATGGGCAAGTTTGACTGTAGAGGACTAAAAACCTGGTCTTGTCTCTCATATGAAGATGCAGTGTATTATTTTAAATATCAGGGATTTATCCACAATATCTGTCTTTTCATATAAAAACAAAGAAATATCAGGCTAAATTTTACATTTTTCTATTATTTAAAGGAGTCTTTGTCAAAATAAATGCTTTTCTTGATGAGGGAAAATTCTTTTTACATAACTTGCATTGCATTGAATGAAATTCTTTTTATGATACATGATCTTATGTGCATCAGATTGGGAAAAGAGCAGATGAGAAATCCAGAGTTCTAATGATTTTAAAGTTCACTTAAAATGTGGTTAAAGGGACACAATTTAATTCCAGTTCAATTAGTGATCATACTTTCTTTAGAAAATGTAAATTGGAGTATAAGCATTTTAAAGGATGTTATTAAAGTATGAAAAACTCCAAATTCTTGAAAATTTTAAATAAAAAGTGACTTTCTTTACTTTGGCACCTTATCAGCATAGATACAAAAAAAAAGAAAAGGAAAAAAAATGGACACCAAAAAAGAGAAAATTTTAATAAATTATTGATTTATCAGCTCTTGGTTATTCTATAAACTTGTTCTCATAGCTACTTTATGAATTACTATTAATTTTTTGTAATCTTTTTTTTTTTGGATGATTTTTGGAAATAATCAAATAATCTGCAAAATACAGTCATTGAAGGTTTTTGTTAAGGTCACGGCTATCTTCAGCTAATGACCATAGTAGTTGGGAATCAGTTCTTATCATAATAGTTCCTTCATATGCTTGTACAAAGGCATGGAAACATAAAGTCTTCCATTTTTTTTGTGCAAGTGTAATTATAATCTAGTCATATATTTGAACAATAAGAGGGATACTGGATATTATTACAACAGAAAAGGTCTTATCTTAATGCAGGACACTCTTTTTGTAGCATGAACCATGGCTCCTCAGTCGCTGTGTGGTTGCATGGGAATCAGAGGGAGAGACTGAATGTTTTGAAGTGACAGATCTCAATTCCAAGGATACTTACATCTTCAAGGTAGGTTGAATAAAGGATGTTGTGAATTTTTTGAGAAATGACTTATGCATTAACTTTGCTCAATGGTTTTAGTCATTTGTGTTGTTTAAGTGTATTATAAAATGACTATATCTCTGTTGTAGATGGATAATTTAGAACTTTCAGTCCTCTTGTATGATTCTTATTCTATTTCTATAAGGCTTTCTTTTTTTTTTATGATAATTTTCCTCTCACTTGTTGTATTCATTTTTAGTGTACTCATCTTGCACACCATCTTCATAATTTCTTACAATTATAGAAAATAGTATAATCTTACAGTAACTGTTAAATCTTTCATTTTATGCTGCCTTGATTTAAACATAACTCACTTACTTGTTCAAACTACCATCTCTTTTACTCCATCCATAAGACAATAAACAACCATAGTTGCATTACACACTGGCACACCCTCATGTATTTCATACCTCTTACTTGTACTACCATTCTCCCCACATTTTCACTACAGTTTCATGTACATTGTAATGGGCCAAAACTTGTCAAACCTCATCTGTTTACTTGTCTTTTGCCATCTCTGAATCTAAAAATTCATTATCAGCTTTACATATTTTGTTTTTGGTTCACATGCACAAGTGCAAAAATCTAATTACACATTCAATTTTTTGAAGTTTTGAATTATCATATCTTAAGATTTATGTAAATGTATTCATTTGGTCACATTAAATTTTACAAACTTCCAGGTTTGCAAAGAAGACTTTTAGTACACACAGTTACTGCTTTTACATGTATGTAATGTAATTCATCCTCTTTCCATATCTTAATTTGCTTTATCTGTGCCCATTGTTTTTCACTTGTATTGAAGACCCTACAAGCTTAATTCTTTAGACTCCATTCCTCTCTTCTCTGAAGCATTCAGCTTTTCTTATTAATCTTTTCTTATTATCCATTTTTCTTCCATCTGTCCTCTTTCTACATCCTGTCCTTACAGTTCTTTACTCATCTATGCTTTTGCATAGTAGTCATATCAGCAATGATTATATTGTCATTAGTCTTCTCTTGGACCTTAAACCATTCCCCTCTTTTCATCAACTTTAAACCCTTTGTCTCCTTTGTTCAGTCTAGAATTCAACTCTTCAGATTATTTAAAGTGTTGACAAACCATCGAATAACTTTCTATCTGTGATTACTTGTTTGTACATTTTGGAAAAAGTGTTCTACACTTATGGGCCTCACCTTTTCACAGTTTCTCTTTTGACATAAAAACTTATGTATATTGTTAACATTTAAAGTTTTGTCACTTACCTTATTTAGATAATCCAAAATTATGAATCTGCAGAAGTAATTTATTATGTAGTTTCTATCTTATTTCTTCCTTTATTTCTTGTTGATGTTATGTTTGGATGTTATACCAGTCTTATTTTTGTTCAGAAACAGATGAGTTATACTCTGTATTATCTGTACCTAAACCATGTATATTAAGAACATCTTTTGTACTGGATTTAAGTGTAACAAAAATTGAAACCCATTTTTCTGTGCTGTCTGCATGTACTCTCATTATCATCCAATTTTCCTTGGATCTTATTATTACCTTTTTACCCTTTCCACTCTTTCATGAACCAATACTTAAATATCACATATGCTTTAACTAAGCCAACCATTTGAGTCATATGACAAAGTGTGCATCTGTCTTGAATTTTCTCTATGATTTACCCCAGAATGGAAAAGTTTATATCCAGTGTACAAAGACCAATTTAAAGGATTCTTTTGAGTATGTTTAAAAATGACTTCTCAGTAGTACATTTTTCATAATTGGGCCCTGTTATAGGCCTCAGCCTCCAGAGAAAGGACTTTTGAGTTTAGAAGCAGATCATGTAGCTTCTGATTTATATACTGTTGTGGGTTATAACTGTTTTGATATTAGGATAGACGTCTCCAAACTTTTCATGAAAACAAAATAAAATATAATCTTTGGAAGGCTGAAACAGGTCCATGCCATAGTTCACCATTATGCAGCCCTTGTAACCTCCATTTATGGGAAGTAGTAATTTAAATTACATAGATCTTGAAGTTTCTTTTATTGAGCCATCATATTACTGAAAAAATTGCAATAAGAGAAGCATAAAAGAGAAAAAAGAATATCAACATTTTGTTCATAATAAAAAAGAGACCAGTATCTATCATTGTAACAAAAAAGATCACCTATTATGGAAATTTTCACAAGCAGTCTGGAATTCAGAAAGAATCATGAGATGAAATGGTTTAGATTTCACTATATTTTCTCTAGAGGTTTTATTCTCAAACTGTAATGCTTAATATATGTTAGGTGTATACCATGAAATGAACTGATTCAATTTCTTGCTTGCTTACAGGGGAGTGACAGCACAAGTACAGAGGCATGGTTTCGTTATATACAGTTTCATGCACTGTCTGTTGGAATGTGGAAAAGAAGAAGACCTGCTCTTGCAAATATCATGATTAATGGTATGAACAGGAGCTAGTAAAGAATCATGACTGGATTAAGATTCAGGTGACTACATGCTGTGAAAAGATACAGAATGTAGGAAATATTAGAAATTCTAGAAATTCATGGATAGGGTAATAAACTACTTAGTGATAAATTTGTTCACTGAAAATGGAAATTAAGAAATGTGAAGAATGAGTGAAGACAAGATGCTACACTCACATGTTGAGGATCAGGGCACTGCATTTAATGGGTATCGATATGCTATTTCTTTCACAAAATTCACTCTTGAATAATGTTGATTAGCAGAGAGGTCTTAAAACAAAATGAGATGAATGGAAATAACAGGTGAATAGTGAAGTGCCTTTATTTGGAATACAGGACCCAATAAATAAACATGACCTAGAACAATACCTTGTAATCATTACAGGGAATTTAGGTGAGAAATTTAACAGAAAAATAAGATTTTTCTTATAAAGAATAAGTATGCTGCAAGTGCCTTAAATCATATACGTATTGAGAAATTATCATTAATTTTTTTCTCCAGTAGCAGTCACATTAAACCAAATAAATTAGCATTTGACATTCCTATTAGAATAGTGTTATTCTGATATATATCTCTGTGATGACAAGTCACCAGTTTTTTATGTTGAGTGGAACAGATACATTGTTGTGCCGCTGACTCTACCGGTGCTGATGTGCCAAATCAACTTTTCAGCCATCCTTGGCAGACACTCAGATGTAAACAGCATCTTATCATAATGCCAAAGTGTCTTAAGATATATTTTCTTAATATTTCTTGGAAAAATTGCTAATTTTCTCAGAATTTTGTATATAAGATGCTGATTTTCCTTGTACAGTGCATTTATAAGATGATTGATTGTTCTTTGATAACTTTATATAAAAGTTTTATATGTAATTGCATTTTTATATGTATAACTTCTTGTATACATATATCTCTTTCAAGCTCCTACATATAATGTGACATGACATTTGATGATGCTTACTGAAGAAATTGTGTATATAGCATCACAGTCATTCATTTTGATATAAAACCTTTTACAGTCTGGGAAAAGTAATGAAAAATATTGTTTTTATGTACAGTCATATGTTCTGTTTTTTTTGTTTCATTTCTGAATATCAGAATATGTTTTCAGAAACAGTTGCTGAAAAAAGTGTACTATTTCTAACTTTCTGCTTTCAAATCATATGTGTTATAACTGTAACTTTTCCATGCATTTCCTTTATACAAATCTTTTTGACTGTGTTAACGCTTCTGTTCATTCTGCTTAGGTGCCCCACTGACTCTGTTACAAATCATAAAAATTATTGAGTGGTATACTTGTATTTGATATGCTTACAATGAAAGTGACTCACTAGTTAGACCCTTTGTTAATTCCCACACAAAATATAGACAACTCTAGGAGAACTAAGATTTGTCATAGAGTGAACAGCCTTGTGATAGCCATGAACCATTGTCTCATTTCGAAGGTGTTTAGGGTTACAAGTCTTCTGTAAGAGAGCCCATCCCTGCCCTTTGCAATTCCCTAGGGTTAGAGATAGGAACCTGTGAAATGTATTTCCACAAAATGTTCGTGGCTGGAAGCTCTTTATTTGTTACCATAAACATGAAGATTAGGTTGAAAATATATATGTATATATTATTTTCTTTCATAAATATTTGCCATTTCCTGCGTTAGTGAGGTAGCATCTAGAACAGACGACTGAGGCTCAGAGAAAAATAATCCTCACTTAACCCCTTTCTCTGTTCCTTCTTTTGGAAAAGTAAGAACAGGAAGGAAGGATTCCAGCCCCCCGCTCCCACCCCTTTTAGTCAGCTTTTACGACATGCAGGGAATACGCGGGAAGTATTCTTTCTCCCCTATCCCCAGGGATATATATATATATATATATATATATATATATATATAT
>JAYMFT010371150.1:0-21623 GCA_038088735.1 Panulirus argus
ATATATATATATATATATATATATATATATATATATATATATATATATATATATATCCTCCCTGGGTAGGTATTCAGCCTGAGAGGAGCATATTTGTTCAGTCGTCACCGGAGCGTTCCATCCAGTCCCACGGTGTCTGGGATTCTGGTGCAGGAGGTTACGACGGCAGGCCACCAGGTGCTAAATATTCGGCCACTTTGGTGCCATGTGACTTCTGCTCCCCCTCTTCCCCTCTCCAGACTCAGTGTAAGAATGTCAATCCGCCAGACGTATCTCAACACATTCCCCTGAAACACACCCAAACCAAAGGCTCCTCTGCAACGATCAAAAGTGCGTCACTGATGGAACCTTTCGCGTCTCCCAATACCCAAGTCCAACGGGACCACGATCCCCGAGTGAGAACCCATCGCCACCAGCCCGATCCAAAGCCTACTCTGTGAACGCTTTGGGTTCGACTGAGCTGATGACGTGATCCATAGACTGTCAACAGTGTGGTAACAAGAGAGCATCTTCAACCACCCAATGCCTCAACAGCTTCCTAGACTCTGTCAACCGCAACCCAGAGAAACGCAAGACCCTAATGGCTCTCACCTTCGTTAACTCCACCAAAGCTTTCGACCTAGCCAACCACAACCCAGTCATCAACAAACCACACTGGGCTGCGGAGAAGTCTCACTGAATGGCTTGCAGACTTCCGCAGTGAGCGTGGTCGGGCTGTACCCTTCCAATGGGATCATCTCCACCTTTCTCATCCCACAACTGGACCTTTGTTATTTCCACAGCCTTCCGGACGCACCTGCTCGTTGCTAGCAATATCGACGACTCTGCCTTTGAAATCAGCGTTGACTACAGCTCTCTTTACAACTTCGCCCTCTTAACACCCAGAACGACTTCCAGAACTGGACCAGCGCCAACCCCGTCATCACCAGCCAAACTTAGAATGTGGTCCTGCTTCTATGATTGCAACACCTTACAAAAAACGCAGGCTCCAGCTCTGGTCAGTCAGATATATGGCTAATGGAATTCAACCTGGCCACAAACAAATTGGTAATGGTACACAAAGAAGAGGGGCCAGATTATCACCATCATCTTGCTCGAGAAAAATGATACCTGAACACCGAACAAAGACAGCCGCAAACTGAAGCAACTGTTCATTGATCGCTGTTAATACAGTCTCACAAACACAGATTACAGTACACATTATCAGTCCGATCACCCGACTTCAGCTGTATGGGTCTGCTAAATAAGGTCTGCCGGTGGGCAATATACGTAGATCCTGAAGTCTGGGAGCTGAGCTACAGGGTGAGAATGGCAGCCAAGGTCCGACTCGCTCATGGGGTTAAGAGAGGAGCCTGACGGGACAACTTGATAACAACTCTCAGGTTTTCAGATCCATTCGACAATGTCGGTATCTAAGAAAGAAGTGAGGAAAAACGTAAGTGATAAAGTGCTTGTCCAAAACCGCCCCTCCACCTTTACGAAGAGCAACTCCAAAGTAAGGGGTCTGGATTCAGCACCACAAAATACCATCACCGAGTCCTCTGATCGTCTGATTTCAAGTGACAACTCAGGCCAAAAGCCGGAAGGATGGATGGCCCGTTCTTCCGGCTCTGCAGTAAACTGCGATCGATATTTCCCAAGTATGAAAGCGAAGCGTACTGAAATTACCTCCCCCCATACCTCAAATTTCTATGCCACACAGCCATTCAATCCGTACTTGAATATCAACCTTACTCTCGTTACACAGGCACAGTTTTCGCAATAATATAATTCAAAAGTGAATACAATTCACGAGTACCCGTTGCGCAGTTGCACATCACGGAACCTCTTTATCAGAAAAGTAAATCAAATGACTGCAAAGTCATGTACAACTGCTATTTAGCGTTTGTGAAGATAATACACAAACGAAGGAAGATCAGTATTTTTTGAACATCCTTGCAACTTTATGGCAGCAGCAACAAGCCGCCTACGTCCTCCGTACCGGCCACAACCGACTCCCGCGCACACACATTGTTTACTGGAGGTACAAAAATACGAACAGTATTTCTGTATCAGTCGGTGTTGTGTAACGCTGGTGACCGTCATTGGCATTTGCTGTTTTTCATGATCAGGTTCATTTCCCCAACTTTTTCCTCTTCCCGGGAATTCTCACACACAGGATTTGGACGTTACAGTGAAACAATGTTCTGGAGCAGCAAAATTCGCAGTCTCATAGGATCTGAAAAGACGCGGAAAATATCATCTGGTGTAAATGGCATCCTGCTGGTGAAAATATGGAATTATTCTGAAAGTTTTGTACAAAATACTCTTATGTGACGTTCCTCTGCGGCAACATATGCCAGGAGCGTACGTCTGAGGCGCCACCTGGGACTACACACGACCAACGTCCGTCCGTCCACTGCGCCGTGGCATCAATGAAGACTGACAGCATTGATGACTCAAAGGAGGACCCACAAACTCCACTGTCAATTATATCCATTTGTGGTCCTTTACAGACACTGAGGCGTGTCTGTGGAGATATTCATATGTTGAATACATCTTCATAGCCTAGCCATATCTTTCGTAACACTACACGAATATTCGAATACCCTTAACAAAATTACAAGGGGTTAAACATCAAAGAATACAGTATTAAAACAGAAACTGACGATCTGAAGTGCGCAAGGAGATCTAGGAGGGACCAAGAGGCGGAGACGACGTGGGCTGGGAAAGGCCCCCAAGCGGGGCGGTGTAGCTGTAGGCTGAGAGTGAGGAGGGCGAGGATGACGCGCCTCCTCCCCCAACCTTTGCCATGATCAGTGGATAATGAGAGGCGGTGGGCGACTTTCACTTGGTGTGATCATTTGCTGCGATTACAGTCAGTGTCCTCACTACCGAACTGTGGAGGATACGCCCGCTTGAACCTCTATCAGACCGAGCCTGATACAGATGAATGATGGGGAGGGCGATGTTATCAGAGTTATACGGCAATAACGAATGGAATACTACGGCTCAGCAGACACACAGACACCGTAACAAAAGACAGTGGGTGAGGCGCGCGGAAGCAGGCGCTGTGTATGGACAGAGCGACGGAAGTTGGGGGAGGGAGGAAGGGTAGTGAGGGAGTTGAAGAGACGTCGGTCTGGGAGGCAGCGCCTCGCTCAGCCACCACCACTGTGCTTCCTAGGCGGTTCACGGTTACATTAAGGTAAGTCTCTGCTGAAAGGTAAACCTCTGCACCACTGGGGATGATCTGAGTGTGCAGGATGAATGTTACCTCCGACATTTACGAGGGAAGGAGAGGGAGAGGGGGATACTCTGTGGAAAAATATGTTTCCGAATCTAATACAAACATAATAAAGAACGGATACCATCCCCAATAAAGCCTTGAGATATACAAATGACAACTCTTCTCTTCAAGTCCGGGTCTGAAGGACAAAGTAACAGTCTGGCAAAAACGTGTAAATATAATCCAATCATGATCACAAATGCTTAGTGAGAAAATAGGGAGGATAGGCATGCGAGTCGGTGGCCCATCGTAAGGTGCACATATGCGTAGGGTAACGTAACGACATAATAAAAGAGATTTTAGGACTCGTCGCGATTATATACACATTCCATAATGCCCTAAAAGTACGCCTGTAGGTTTTATGGATGATCCAACTTGATATATATTCAGATTTAAACGCTATACACACTATTTACTCTGACAGAAACATGTTAGAGATAGTAAGTAAATCATACATTCAGCGTCATATACTTAAGCTTAACAGCCCGGCAGCCACTCCCACCCGACTCCAGGCTGCCCAAAAGCACTGTCAAGTAAACTAAGATGAAATAATCGTTTTGGTAGCCTTGGACGTGACTGCGCAAACCGAGCCTGACAAAGGTGAGGCAAGACGCGTCTGACTGACCCAAGACCAGTCTGGTCATGTGCAACACGACCCTGCTTGCAAATGTGCACTGTGGAAACAGCGAGTGTTCCATCTGACCCGGGAAACTTGGCGTCCGTACCTCGTGAAAACAGGAATGAATCTACCGACGACGGATACAATGGTCCATCCCAGTGACGCCCGACGCATGGATCCACGTCCCCGAAGTGGCACAGGTTCAGTCCGTGTTTCGTGAACATTTGTCAGTATGACATTGTCATTCTGAGGCCACCAGCTGCCACCGTACCTACGGCAAGATGACACGGCAACACAGAAATCCCTGTCACTCCTCCTGTCTACTGACGAATTCACGAGCGAAACACGAGGCGGTTACTTGCATCTATCTTCTAAACCAGTTAATCCAACCTTGTAAATGTTCGCTTATTCATTTCATCGTTTCATCTACCGGTTTCGGAGGAGAATTGTGATCTGTGTGTTACTCCATAATCCAGTCTGCAGGTTTGGTACACTGCTGGCAAGGGGACGACATGGCTTTATGAATTTCATCCGTCGGGTGTTGGAATTTAACAAATATCAGTTTCTTCGTAAACTTTCTCGTCCGTTGTACTGCACAGCGCACACATCTTACCAGTAGGACGCTGGTGCACATTAGATACGTACTGATATGTGTATGTGTGTGTGTGTGTGTGTCTGTCTGTGGTACCCCACCTGACCAGTCCCTTACCCACATTCTCCTAACACCAACTCAACAATCTCACCTCCAGGTTCCCAGACCCCTAACACGACCTTTCGTTTAAGCTTGTGTCGGTTATCAGCGGCTAATTCACTGTGCGCACCCCCAGCTCATCCTGCAGGCGGCAACACACACGGGGGTGACACGGCCAACTTGCCTTCCTCTTTATCTTTTACGTAACGAAGTTAACTTCTCGTCCCCAGTTCATACTCCAACCCCTCCCCCCCCCCCACACACACACACACCCTCCGCGGGTTCCAGTCCCGTTCTTCATCTCTCTTCTGGTGTGGCTGCGAGAGGCGTGAACCCACTCCCAGATACCTAGACGTTCTGATTTGCACACTGCAGCACTGTAGGTGGTTTGCTGGGGCGAGTCTCCTGTCCACACCTACCGAGTGTACCCCGCCCACAGCCAACCCAAATCCACAGCCAGTCCAAGCTTACAACTCACCAACAGCTAACGGGCACCCACAACCAACCAGAAGCAAGACTAACACCACCGTGATCCAAACCATTCCCACAATTATCATAACAGCAATAACCAAGACAACCTTTCTCTCTCTCTCTCTCTCTCTCTCAAGTTCCTTTGACCCAATTTCTGACCTCGGGATGACCTAAATCACACGAGGAGGACACAAGACATTAGGACTCCTGTAAACCACGCCCACTTCCTCCGTCAGCTACAACCAACACCACCCACCCCACCACCGTCAAATCAAGGCACGCCCACCCGACAACCCTCCGTATCACTAGTTTACAACCTTCATCAGCCTAAGCCTACTGTGGAGTTGGGTCTTCCTCAGGCTACGCCCAGCACCACCCCACGCCCACCTTCACCGCCAACAGCCAACGCCCAACACGCTGCTCTCAACACGTCCTGAAGCGGCTGACATTTGTCATCGGTGAGGAGAGCGGGCTAGGCGCCGGTCCTCCAGGGTGGCAGGTACCTGCCCACAGCTCCGGCTGGCACCTGCTCTTCCCCTGGGCTCGCACTCTAGCGGAGGTCCAAGGCCCCTGATCATCCAGGCTGTCGGTTCTCGCCGTCAGCTTGGGGCAGGCAGCCACAGCTGCCCTCCTCATCATGCACCTTACTGGGACCCTGACATTTATTCTTTAAACTCGATTTGTTTTGCTTATTTTCGTCATTTGCTTCAAGGCCTCCTGGCTCAGACTCAGACTCAATTTATTTTGCTCAGACTTTGTAAACAAAGTATGGAGCACAACTCCTCATATCACTTCAATGCTTATTACATAAATAATTTCAATGCTTATTACATTAATGCTTATTACATAAAAGAGAGAAATCATATCATATTAATAATAATAACATATTAATGATAATAATGGCAGTATCCTGAGGTAAAACTTTTGTGTTACCTAAATATCTTATATATAGCTCTTAAGAAATAGGATATATTGGTCAAAATTTTTACAGTTTTAATTTGCATCAAAGCAGATGGACGAGGACACGTGTCCTGGACAGGAGACTCGGGGGGGGGGGGGAGGAAAGAAATTCCTTTTGTGAACACCCACAGTTAGGTACACTGCAGGCGAGCAGCGTGGCCAGCTGTACAAAGTGGGAGTGTAGTGTGGCTGGCTAGTGTATGAGAGAATATAGTGTGGGGGGAGGGGGGGGGCTACAGTATGAGGGAGAGTAGTGAGGATGGCTACAGTGTGAAGATAAGTAGTGTGGGCGGCTACAGTACGTGGGCGTGTGGGCGTGGGGTGTAGGCAGTTGAAAGGGTGTGGGCAGCTGGTGGACGTGGGTAGGTGTAGGGTGTGGGCAGGGAATGAGGACGGTAGGCATCGGGTGTGGGCGACAGGACTCGGGCGTGCCCATCGTCAGGCTCTGCCCACAACACTTGCTTGTGACGCTCCCAGCGAGATGATGTCATCCTCCAGGTGTGCGAGGCTGGGACCTCGTCAGGCCAACAGGTATGTTGTCACACGTTACCACTGTTTCCCTCACACACACTAGTCCACTCCTAACAAATGGCACAGACTTTGCCATGTTATTCCCAATTTCTTCACATAAAGAATAAAAAGCTTAATAACAAAGAGTTTACAGGTGTCTAGTTTTTTTTTTTTCCTTTTTGTGTATTGTGGTACACGTGGGCAGAGCGACACTCTGATCACACTCAAGACAGAGTGAAAGGTAAAGAACTATAATTACCTTATGGTTGCCCGTCTCCCATGGACCGTGGAACAAATCCACATCTGTCTGTCTGTTTCTCTGTCTATTCACCTACCAGTCTGCGTATATCATCTTTACTATATTTCAAATTTCTGAAGTGGATCATTACATACAACTTTGCAACTTTATTCGCACATGTCCTCCCTCCATACCTGCTGGCACAGTGAAACACGAATAAGCCAGACTTATAAAAAGAGCTTCTCAGTTTTTCGCTAAACAGAACAAGCAGATTCGTCCAGTCAAAACCATTTCTCTCTTCATATCATCTCCATACACACAGTGTTCCTCCTGCAGCCGATGCCAATCATTCCTGTCACATCTTGGCATATGAATCCCCTCTCACTGCATCAGCCACCCTTCCACAGTCTACGGTGTGACTCCTCCTCGTTACCTTCTACCGTACTGCTGTAAAATCTTCACCAACCAATCACCTGCCATACATTCAAAATTACCTCACCAATACTTAAGGATTCATCCACCGGCCTTGTATATAACATCCTCACACCACATGACCTGATCTTTTTCCTACTGCATCTCTGACTGCTTTCCCTACATCACGATGCCTCTAAACTTTCCCACCCATTATTCTCACTAAGGTTTACTCCTATATAAACTCATTTTATAAACTTCAAGCTCTTCCCCATCTAGACCTATCTTTCACGGTAATTTTCCACACCTTCCAGATACTGGCATATTAATTTCATATGAATCCATTTCTATCCTTCTCCCCCCACTTGCATCACCCAAGCGGCCCATCAGAGTTAGCCAACAGCTCACTACCATCTGCGGCAATCTAAATTCTTTTTCTCCATGGTTAAGTATGGTGTCGCTATCACTCTCTCATCTTACACAATACTTCATTCACACACACAAAAAAAGAGAGAAACATTAGATAACCACGATGACATCAGATGACCTTGACGTACACTCCCACATTCATTTCAAACTACACACTCTGGCCACCGCTTCCCCTCATACAGGCATTCCCTCCATCATGAACGTTGCCGACAGCATTACACACCATACATTCATCAAGACTTCCGAATTACTGTATCTTATCACATGTCTTTTCTAAATTTATATAAGCTGTATATACGCCTTCCTGTACAGCTTCCTCAAATACTTGTCTAAGTGCGCAAATCTGATCTGTGCGCCGAAATCCCGTTCCCAAACCCATCAGGTTCCTCACAAACACGCGGGTTTCCTTATAACAGAATCATCCATCCTCCCCACACACACAGCTCCGTAAAGGAGACATTTTAATTCCTACACTCACTTCAACATCCCTTCCCTATACACAGTGGAAGGACCACTGCCTTCGTCCGAACTTCAGACAACCCTGAAAACTCTTCCAAGCCTCAGCACTCACCTTCCAGATGCACCCCTCAGCAGTTTCGCCTCACTCTCCATCACCTCGTCACCACTCCATCTCTATCCCCATCTCTTTCATTCTTCATGAGCTCCATTACTCTTCTTGCTTCCTCCTCTATAATGTCTTCTGTTCCATGTCTCTCTGCTCATACTGTAGACAAGAAGCGTCTCTTTCACCATCATCCAAAACGCGTTACCTAAAATATTCTCTTTAGCTGCTACAAACTTCATCCTGTGTTACTCACGTTCACCCAGACTTGTGTAACATATACTTTCACTCCTTGCACATACTTCTCTTGTACTCTTAGTCACCTCCTCCAAGAATAAGATATGGAAATTCTGAAGCTCCAACTCCCATAAGAAGTTACAGTTTATCAATAAATAAAAAAATATCTTAAAGACGACTCGAATACACCGGCCTTAAGCAGAGTTTTGGGATCCAGAATTTTTCCAAGCGTTATCGTCAGTAACTTGGGTTCTGGCATTCTGGCATTCCTGGGCTGCGGGTGGCATCTCCGGCACTGGACCGGGAATCTTACTGTCTGGCACTGTGCCACCTCCAGCCGTCCACAGTGGTCAGCTGGCTGGCACTGTGCCACCCCCAATCGCCCACAGTGATCAGCTGGTTTGGCAATGCACCAACTCCAGCCGCCTGCAGTGGTCAGCTGGCTGGCACTGTGCCACCTCCAGCCGCGCACAGTAGGTCTCTGGTATGGATCTAGCTCCTCCATCCACTGCCCAGCGCATCAACCCAAACTTCTGGCCGCATTCTAATGCACTAGATTAATGCCCAAGCCCCTAGTTCACAGTTTAATACGCCATTACATAGTTTAACACCCTGGTCAGCAGCTGAACACAACAGTACGCAGTTTTCCCAGTAACACGACAATATGGTACTCAGCAATGTGATTCAGAAAAGCCAATGCTCCTCCTCCTCCACCTGTCCGGCAGTTCACAAGAACAGGAGCAGAATACATACATTCAACTCTCCACTAAGTATCTGGATAGGTCAGGCAGGAGCACCACGATCAGTGTTGTCACTTGACCTCAAACCCACCAGGTCCTCATATTGTCCCGAGAGTGAAGCTATGAGTCGGTGATTACAGACTGACCGACAACTGTCGGGAACTGGTCGCTGGACTGTTTCGTATGTCCTCAGTTGACACTGATGGCACTGCTTTCATCACATTACCACAGAGCAGTGGCTAAAGTCTCGAGGGCTCCCAAGCAGTCACAGATGTGAAGAGGATCACGCTAGATAGAATCACAGAATACAATATCATAACAATAATACAGACATTATCACAAACTGCAAGCCACGTGCAACACCCCTCCTAAAGTACTCAGTAATTTTTAAGTGGGTCTCATGATAACAATGAGCGGTTTGTGGTGAGCCTTAAGTTACTTCATCTCAAGTGGTCTGGAAGTGGACCTGACGATGGCGTCAGATTTTATGACTTACACACTTCTAATGAGGGTGTACGCACGGGTGGTGATACCACCTGCGTCCCCCCCTCACCATGTATCATCCACGTCCCTATCCCCATGTGTCATCACTGTCCCCCTCCCCATGTATCATCCATGTTCCCTTCCTATGTATCTTCCATATCCACCATGGATGAACGGCACGGGGCCCTCCTGCAGACACTATCCCTCACCCTCCTGCCGCATTGCCCCTTCAAGATCTCGGACCTACTCCCTCCTGCTGCAGTGTCCCGCCACCCAACCCTCCTGCTGCAGTGTTCCAGCATACACTCCTCCCACTGCAGTGTCCCGGCACACAAGTCCCCAGGCCCTTCTGCTGCAGTGACCGGTAGATACACGCCCCTATTTCCTGCTGCTCCTGTAACGCGGCGCACACATCATGCCCTTCTACTGCAGTGCCCCGGCACACTCACGTGCACCACGCCTCCTTACTGCAGTGTCTTGCCACACCCACTCCGCTAGACATCCCCCGAACGCCTACGCCCTCCCACACCAAGATATATCTGGGTCGTACTCTACTTTAACATTCGCCGAGGAGTGGGAGGAGGAGGAGATGGAGGAGGAGGAGGAGGGGGAGGAAGAGACTCGTAAGGAGTTATAACGAAATACCTTTGTCAAGAGAAGTACCAAGAACTTGACGGAGTGCCAGCTGAAGTACCAAGGGAAATGCCGGTCGTGCCAGCCACAGAGGAGCCAGTGACACTAGCAGGAGGTTGGGCAGGTACTACCACGCCATAGGTACCAAAAAACAAGACCAGCAGGGAATGCCATAACTTCCCTGGGCCACAGTTACTCTGGTACATAATTGAAACCCTGGTAGGGAAGCTAAGCGGTACACACACACACACACACACACATTCTGAACTGGGCTGCGGGGTCATCCCAGTCAGGGCGACAAAGATGAAGCTTCACAAAAACAGCAGAGCCACTTCCCTGCGGTACATTACAGCACCAGACGACACGGCTCCGAAAGTCGTTACAAAGTGAGACACAGCAGGCGGAAGGGGGCGCGCTGTCCCCTGGATGCCACGACACGGGTCACACCAAGGACGGAGGTGGAACAGACACATGACAGGCGTAGGACGAAACACAGAACGCATCAAGTGTACCTACGGTAAACACCCTTGCGTTACTCAGTCGCAGTTTCTTAGAAAAACTATAGACGTTAAGTCCAGATGTGAGAGGAGACGGAGAGGGAGGCGGACCCCAGAGTGGCTTTACGGCCCATTCAACCCATAAGTGGAGCAGGCCAAGTATACTGCAGCAGCGGGTGGTGCAGGCTGCTGCTGCTGCTGCAGGCCAGCTTGGTGCAGGCTGGTGGGTAGGCTCCTCCGCCAGCAGGATGTTCTTCATCAGTCACTACAGGGATCTTCACATCCCCCCCCCCTCACCCCAACCTCACCCAAGCTTGTGTCCCTGCTCCCTCATCAGTCACCCTGACCCATATGCTTCACCACAGCTAAGTAACACAACAGTTACGTGTATAACGATGTCACAGCCAGGACACTAGCGACAAATCATGCAACAGTCACCCGTATGGTAATTCCTCGAGCTATGCAAAACAACCAACCAGAAACGGCAAAATACCTTAGACCTGATTTCCACAAAACGGACAAAAGCAAATGTTGTCAAGCAACGTGCCCCACTGAACTGAGAGAGAAGAACACATGATATCAATTCCACCGGCATCAAGCGGCGAGCGCCATCTGCACGTCAGATAAAGGCAGAGGCAATCAAGATGCGCCCAGTGCGTATATACACACACACACTAACGAGGAAAAGCAGAAGGAGAAAGGAAAAGAAAGTCTACTTATGAAGAGATACACAATGGGGAAGTTGGCCTGTCCAACCTTCTTCGGCGATCACACCAGCGGAAACAAAAGCAAGACAGGCAAATTCGGGATCAACGAATGAGTTTGAAAACATCAGATAACCAACGATAGTAACACGAGCGAAGAGCGATCAAGGGCAGTACACGGTTCACAACGTGTTCTTCCTTTACTTAATCAGAGTATAAGCTTCCAGTATTGGTCTCCCCCCGTTCAGAAGGGCATTAATGAGAAAACTCCAAAAGCGGGCGTGTGGCCCAGCGTCTGCCGGACGGTACACATGATCAAAGCCAAGGACCAATAGCGTATTCCCTTAACCGGCCTCCAATCACCCCCAACAGTCGACGTAACATTTAGCTCTCGATTCACTAGAATCAGAAAAAGCCATAAAGAGGCTAACCATGCCTTCTAGGTCTGGACCAAACTCAAAAGCAGTTCCATCCTAATGCTCTGGAGAAAGAACAGATGGTCCCATGTTATCCCAGGGAACTCGTAGTAACCAGCGGACGCACCTCAGTCACCTCATTCAGTCCAGGACTCTTCCAAAAACCTAAACTTTCTCATCATTTATGTCACAATCAAAGTTATGTGAAGAAGTACAGGGGAGTCAGGTAACCGACTCCGAAGAAACGATGAAACTGCACCAGGCAGAGCACAGCAGATCTTCACCTGAACACTCGATTCGACCACACTCACGACCAAGCGACCTGCACAAGTCTCCCAGCAGCTCTTGATTACCAGAAGTATTCCATTAGAGTGAGAACTTGCGGCTAGAATTCTAATGCAGATTTCTTAACTGAACTCGTACGTGAAACCCTGACTTCCCAGCTGCGTCATAGTGCTACCACACTGCTGTATATAAACAGAAAATTCTGGGAATACGACACTCACTTAAAGGGGGTGATATAACTACACACAAAACATACACGACGATGAGTACATATATACACAGCACGTTGAAAACGAACAACCAAATATTCATATAAGGAAAACATGGACCTTGAACGGATCAACAGCGGGATAAAAATAGCCAACAGGAGAGACAGGTCAGCAGCAGCAGCAGCAGCCCGGGAGGAAGGAGGAGCCAGAGGCGCCCCAGCCATCCATACCTCCTGCACGTGCCGGTCCAGCCCCGGCCCCCGGTAACCCGAGGCGGCAGCATCTGCTCCGTGGTCCCCGACGTGATCACCACGAGATGGACAAACTGACAACAAAGGCCTTGCGTAAGACGACATCTGGGCCACGCCAGGAGAGAGGGGGGTGCGGTCCCCGCCCCCCTACTACCTCCTGGGGAAGGGGTTGGTTCGGTAATCCTGTGTTCGGTCTTTATTTACAGCGTGCCAAGTCAGGGAGGCCATTAAGTAATTTCAGATTTGTTTTCATATAAAAACTTCCAATGCACTTTCCTTATCTTTTACTCCTCTCGCCCTAATTTCTTGCACCCAGAGCCACCTGGCCTGAGCCACCTGGCCTCAGGGAACCCTGACATTATAGGAAAATATAACCACACGGAAGAGAAAACGACAATACCTATAATCAAGCCAGATATTCATATAACCTCCTCCGTGTGTGATTATCAAACGTACATGGGCAATATAACCACAGTATCAAGGGCTACAGAAACCAAGGTTTTCCACCTGTGGTATGGGCGACCTCTGGAAGCCAGAGGTCAAGGAAGACCAACAACACAGGTTGGAGTCGGTCCGATTACCCAGAATACCAGTCATGACCCCTCCGCCACACCTGACTATGTTCATAACAAGTTAACTCTTCACGCTCTACACCACAGCCCCTTTTAATGGGCTTTTTAGTCACTTTTACACGCGCGTGGTTTACAAATCTTCCTAGTTACAGTCACACGAGACGCCAGACGTGTTCCTCGGGCCAGCAGTTCCTTAAGTTAATGTATTCCGCCGTTGATGAATTAACGTTGCCCAGCACTAAGATCCCGAGTTGCTGTACCTCAGGAACACGGCCTCCACTCACGAGGTACCGTCACTGGCTGGTGTTATGGCCGTGTGTGGTGCTTATATATATATATATATATATATATATATATATATATGGTGCAGTGGTTAGCAATGCTTACCATGTCACACATGGGCCCTTACTTCCGGGTTCGAATACTGGGTCGTTAAGCGGACGACCACTATGCAGAAAGTCGTACAGCAGGCGATCAACAGTCCAGGAGTGAGAGTGACCAGCCAGCCTGAGGTCGTTCAGTGAGCACTAGGCCACAAGTCGTACCGTGGACGACCAGCAAGCCAGGACAAGCCAGGAAGTCTTTGGCGCACAGGGTAGTCTGACGTAAAGTGGAAACCACATTCGCTCTCTGGTAAATCTTAAACCCTTAAATAGGGAGCATTCCTGACCATATATTTTGTTAGGATGATTCTTCACCACATAATGACATCACTATCATGACTGTCTGCATAAGAGGATGTCACAACCAGACTTGCTGCAGCACAGGTCTCCCAGGACGGAGCTAAGATGGTCACATCAACAGTGGCATCACGTGCTGTGTTCTCCTCACATCCCTCTTGGTCGTATAACTCCTAATAATCAGCCATGATTCCCTCTTTCCTGTTACACTCTCTTGACGGTCTCAGCTGCTTCTTGTATCCTTCTCCCTCGCCCCTGCAGCAGCTCTGGGATCCTCCAAAGGCTGCTACACCCGCAGGATCCTTTGATATTTAGATTGCCTCACACACCTGGGCTCCTTCAGATACCCTTTACACATCTGGTCCCGACAGGCATTACCAGTAAGTAACTGATACTCTGCCACATTCCCCAGGGACAGTTTGGGATCAGCTGCGGTAACCCCTACTTCCTTTAACTGTCTCTGTGCTCGTCTGTTTCCTGGGTTACGGCAGTGTGTCTCAGGGTAACATCTCCCAACAGCAGACTGAGGCAGTCCGCATGACTTCCAACCAATGGATGCAGCTGGACGTGAAGTTTACCTCCGTTTATCGTTAGACCAGTGCAGCGTGTGCCTCCAATCGGCCCAGAAACCTTATGCACGTCTCTAGAGCGGAGTTTGCGCGGTCAGAACTAAAGAGATGAACCACTGTATATTACGTGGAGTTGGTCAGCTTAAATCGCAACGAGGAAAAATGTACACAGCTGAGCAGGACAGTTTAAACAACGCCAGTGCTGCAGCTGACTACACTACAAACTTTCTCGGGGCAGTTTAAAACCAAGGCGAGGATAGTCAGTTTGTAGCGGCACAACAACAAGGTCCGTCACCTGCAGGCCCAGTCCAGGTACCTCCCCCGTGGAGGCGGGGCAGATTGGACTCCATCAGACCAGTCCAGGTACCTCCCCGTGGCCGGTCGGCCAGGTCGGAGGTCAGTCCAGCGCTCACGTCCGCCACGAGGTTCAGTTATGTCTCCATGACCTGGCCACTTCTGGCGGCAGAAATAGATTACAACCGACCAGGCTGAGCGGGATGTGTGTGTGTGTGTGTGTGTGTGTGTGTGTGTGTGTGTGTGTGTGTGTGTGAGAGAGAGAGAGAGAGAGAGAGACGATGCACGTCAGGAGCGCCTCGGGGCTTGAGGGCCGCCCCTCGCCACTAAGAAACGGACCTACCGTTGCCCTGGGGAGTGAGGGGCGCCCCCCCCCCCACACCGGCAGGCAGTGGGCCCACCAGACGTGCGCATCGCTAACGTTGTAATTAACGCCAAATGCCGTTAGCTGCTCTCCAGGCTGCTTACTTCCCCTATCCATACGCCCGCACCAGCGGCCACTTGCATCAACCACACTGCCTCACAATGCCATCACCACTGTTCTACACCCTACATCCCACACTATAATACCTCCACTGCAGTGCCCAGTACAGTGCCTTACGCCTTATCCAGGTCATAATACTGACAACACTCGTTAATCTTGAGAATATCTTAGCTATTTTGTAGGGTCGGCGCCACGCACCTTGCTGTTGTTCCCTTGATCAGTTAAGCTGTTTGAAGTATTGTTCCGCAGACCAAATCGCACACCACAGCCTTGTTCCTCATATACACTTTGTTGTTCATATCTAACGCATATCTCTGTTCACCACATGGTACATAATCTTTGTTATACGGGCAGATGGAATGTTAAGACCTCCCTGACCCCGGGTGTTGACACTGTTTTCTCCAGCCGTACTTTCCACTGGTGTAATTTTCGTCTTCCATGGCGAAGTTCCAGTCGGGAGTAATTTTCAGCGTGTTTACCGGGCACCAGCACTCTGTACTTTCCGTTTAAGTGATCCATGTCTCCCGTCTGGGATGATCCACATCAAATTCACCTCCAGCGCTTCTGATTGTGATCACAGTCACTCCGGCTGCCATGTCCTTAACAAATATCATCATACGAGGCGATTTCTTTCTCCTTAAGACGATTCTGCAGACAGTAATATCCCGGAAACTATAAATACTTTGTCATTCAGCCTAACATCTGTTCTATGTGCCGACTGAAGACATCATCGCCATCTAATATTACAAGATGTACCAACTTTGTCTCTGTCCTGTTTTCTCTTAACAGCTTTCTTTTCACATCCAGCCGCAAAAAAGGTGTCGAAACTTATCTCCCACTGACATCATGTCGCTTCCTGTGGTCCACTGGCCATTGGAAGATTTAAATCATACACCGTCGCATATGTGGACCATTTTAAAAGTATAAGTAGGGTTAGTCAAAACTGGCAGTGGACAAACTTAAGTGTACAAGGCACTATGACAGGGAGTAAAAGTACACTGCACTTCAGCCGTGTAAAAAACAGCGCATTATATAATCTGCAGCAGAGTACAATGCACTCTGGCACCACAGAATATAGCACAGTGTATCTCAGTAGTACATAAGGGTACGGCAGAGCATGGTACAGTACGAGTACATTACAATTTGAAAGAGAAAGTTGCTGGCAAGGGAGTACAGGTGTGCATGGCAGTGAACAAAACAGTACAATATAGATATGAACATATATAAAACAAGAAACTAAAGCATACAACTAAAATAGATTTTTAATAAACCGTAAATGTACAAGTGCGTGACAGGAGTGTACAGTGCAGTCTACCGTTAGGGTACAAGTACACAGTAACAGCAGACAGGAAGCCACAATTAACAGCAGGACGGTATGAAGTACATCAAACTGTAAACAAATACTGAGGACAGTATCCCTGAAGAATATGCAGACTGTGTCCCTGAGTCAGCCGTCTTACAAAAAAGATTACAGTTTACCGAGTTTACAAGAGATAGTGGGGGTATACAGGAGGGCAGGATGTGCGTACACCTGACTGTACGTCGGGGTGTACATGAGGGTACCAGCAGGGGTGGGCGTTAACGGGACCAGCCAGCCGGCCAACAGCCGCTGTACCCGCCGGCTGTAGCCGGCCAGCCTCCTGTTGTTACAGCTAACTCTGTCGTATCTGGTGCTGTTATGGATGGAAAGATTCATGTTCTGCCTCTCTTGCCTCTGTTCCTGTTAGCTCCTGTTGCTCTGGCTGGGACTGCTACTCCGTTTACTGTTGTTATTCCCACCGTTGCAGAGAAGAATCTGCCGTTGCTGCTAATGTTACTTCTACAGCTACTGGTAACGCCACCACTTTGTTACTGACGTTACTGCTTCTGCTGCTGTTGTTAACTTGAACTGGTGTTGCTGTGACAGTGGCTGCTGCCAACACTGTCGTTACCGCACCTGCTGTACAGTGCTGTGCATCACGAAATACAACTCATGAATCATTATAATTATTACGACTACTGTGTCAACATTAATGTTTTTTTAATACTTCCTGAAGTCACTCTGAACACTTCCTGATGTCAATACATCACTCAGGCCAGCCAAGTGCAGCGTCCACGTCCAATCTTACCTGAAAACAAGAGAGAGAAAACTTGTTAATTGCTCAGTGGTCAATATGCTATTACAACAATGGGTGTTCACATTCCACAACAGTATTCAATTATAAACATCAAGTGGTATAAGGCAAGCAAGCGTTGTTCCAGGCAGACAGGGGCATTGTGGTCACACACACACACATCTGACCCACCCTGGTTTTGCTAAACATCCAGTATGTTGAACGCTCCCCCCCACGCTTGACGGGCAACTTGTGACGCACTGTACAGTAAATCAACCCAGGAAATCCAAGTTCCAAATCATGCAGTAAGTAACTATAAAACTTTTAGGGAGGAGAAGGGACGCCTTTGCTATTTCAACAAAAGCGGTTGTGCTGTAACTGAGCAAAATCATCACGCGTACACCCGACTCCCATTTATCTATTGTAATGAGGCAGAAATTATCATTATATCACTACTAAAGAAACAGAAGTTATGACTCGTTACCACTATCATAATGATGACTGGAAATATGCTGGGGGGATGAGACTCCAGCACCAGGGGGCAGCCACCCACCTTCCTGGACCACAGACGGGTTATCGAGCGTCCTTAACATGATGTCCGCAGTGATGGAATCCGGTGGCGGAGTTGGCAGGAGCAGCAACAACCTCCCGCCCTCACCCGCCCCTCTGGCCAGAGCCACCTGGCCCTCCCATCCACACCACTAGTCATCCAGGGATGGATTCCAGCACCCAGTTCCAGACCCAGCCCCGCGTACCGGGCAATATTAATGTAACAGGAAGATGCAGCAGCATCAGGCATTCGGCTGGCCAGGCCTTGAGGTCCAGCTCCACACCGCTGGAGGAAGGAGGTTACTCCTCCAGCAGCACGTCCCGCCCGCACCCCAAGAGCACGCCCCGCGCTGCCAACGAACGCCCAGCACAACACCACCAACAATTACGGAGGGAAAAATCCGTGCGCCAAAATGGAATAGCGGGTAATTATCGAACCCCAGCCGTGCGTGACGTCATGCGCGCGTAAACTTGCGGGACCTGGACGATGGCGCGGGAAATTGCAACAAGAAATCACAGGAAAGAAAACTGTAATGCTAGCTTCCGCCGAGACTGTCTCCTGACATTGTGTTCAGCAGCTCACTTTAGTCTGTAATGGTGCCCCCGGTAGCTGCCTGCCTGGAACAAGTATTATGTAAGTAACTTCTTACACACGTGAACCACATCAACACTACCACAGTAAACCACACAACGATGACTTTCAACAGCTCGGAGACACGGGGTCGCCACCACACTACACCAACATGCAAGACATCAGTAACATTCGAAATACTACTAAAAATACCACCAGTCAAATGCCCTTAATTAACTTGAAAGTAATAATGATAAAAATAATAATAATAATAATAATAATAATAATAATAATGATAATAATAATAATAATAATAATAATAATATGATAATAATAATAATAATAATAATAATAATAATAATAATAACGAAGAAGGCAGCATGGACAAGTGTCTTTAATGAACCCACAGGTATTGATACAAATAAGCATGGGAGAGGGAGGAACCGTGATGAAGGTGGATGGATGAAGAAGAGAAGGCTTTGGGGTATCGGGGCCTTGTCAATCAGGAGAGTGAGAGGCGTGCATGGGACAGAATGAAATGGAACGATGCGATATATAAGAGTTGACGTGTTGTTAGTGGCCTAAGTCAAGGCATTATTTCGCGGTGTACATTATAATGACGTCTAGCAAGTGGATGTGTACAAATGCCGTTGTCAGTTTGCTCCAGATAATATCTTCCGTAGGCGGTAGAAGCAGTTAGTTAGGTATATAAAAAAACACCAGGCAGTAGCTACCACTGCTCAAGTGTTACACAAACATATCTTTAACCTTCATAACTCCTAACTTTCCATGTTTTCTGATCTAGTCGTTATGCCACACATTATACTCGTACGAAACGCTTTATCCTCAAATGTAAAACTTCCTGCGGTGATCGCTAAGGCAAAGTCAACGTTGCGGGTAAGGAGGCTCCCGGTTCCGTGGCAGGTGAGGAACGAGGCAGGTGAACAATCGGGCGGTGTGTGGCGTGGACGGCAATGGCTGGCCTGGCCCCCCGAACCCCAGCGATGCCTCGACTTGCACCAGCTTCAGCCTCCAGGAGGGGCTTGGGGGGTGTCCAGGTCGATGTGTGTGGAGGGGTGAGGGACGCAAGATCTAACCTACGTGGCATTCACTCTTTCAGGCGATTCTTTTTAACTGAATTACTACGAAAAACTTGTTACACTGCTGCTTTTGCTAGAGATCAGTTTTCCTAATACCTTGATCAGCGGTGCCTCACAAATGCGAAAAACTGCCCGAACTGTACCAGACGACAGTCAAGTTAGTCTTCAGTCTGGCTGATAAATGTGTCACGCGGCCTCATCCTTCTCTTGCATCGGCGTAAGTATAACAGCCACTGTAGGTGATGGAAGACTTGGTGGCGCAACCCCAGAATTAAAGCAACGCTCTGCACGCTGTCTGGACACCGTCCGGAGCCTCGGAAGCAAATCGTTAGTCTATTCTTCTCGAGCTCCCACAGCAGCAATAATTAGCGATCTATGTTTCATTAGTATAAAGAGGGAACCAAATTGATAAAAGAAAACTTGCATTAGTTAAAAAATAAATGTACAGCTGCAGTATGTGGACCAGCTGAGGGGGTCACGTCTGGGCTTGTTGGTGGTGAAGCCAGACAGCATCACAGTGTAACGTCAAGACTTACCCACACTGTCCATCGTTTCACTGCGAGCTACGCCCTACTACCAGTTCACCAGCACAAATACCTCAGCGGGACCTCCACCAGCACACCCTCCCCCTTACCCATCCCCGAGAACTTGCACCAGCACAACACACCCCAGCAGGACCTCCACCAGAAGTTCACCAACACCCAAAGCCCAGCCAGCCCGGCCCCCACAGCAGAGGTCAACAACACGGGGGACGAAGGTTATACAATACCTCAGCGCTACAATGCAACTGTAGCGTCAAGGGCAGGGCGGGGGAGAGGAGGGAGGACTCGTACTGTCTAAATCATGTCTCCCAACCCACCCCCGGTGTACCCACCTCACGGCGCCTTCTTCAGCCGGCACTCACCTGTCGTGTAGCAAGGCAAAAGGACCAATCTGTCGTGTAGTGGAACAACCAGATGGACCCACCTGACGTACACTGGGGCAGAGGGACCCACCTGTTGTGTATGACAAAGTTCCTCCCACATACAAAATCCTGCAGCTTTATATCCTGCTAGAAAATAATCGTATCGAGTCCTTCTTTCGCAGCATCTCATCATCAGTGCTCTGTGTTTACTTGAACTTAATTTCTTTAACAGTGTATCAGACCACTTTGGAGTCTGTCTAACGTTCCCATGTAACATGGCATGGATCCTCCTCGGTCTTATCTGCATCATCCGCAATCATTTTCCAGTCAATCTGGAAATTCATTTCCATAAATCGATAAGAACAATGTTCAACCGATAGTCTCCCCTTATTCCCGCCTGACAACCCTCTCTATGCGGTAGAGCGTTAAAAACTCTCTGGCAGTAAATGAACATACAATCCTCCCATTCTAATTTTTTGCCTAAAACGGAGCTCATTCTCTCATAGAGGTGCAAGAGACTTCATATGCATGGCCTCCTCCTCCTCCTCAATACACGCAGTCTCTCACTGTTGTTGTCTCTCCTTTTTAAGCCTCCTCAATACACGCAGTCTCTCACTGTTGTTGTCTCTCCTTTTTAAGTGGTCATCCATTTACTTTCAGATTATCTTGTCAAGTACTTTACAGACCAGACTCGTTAGAGACACCAGTTTGTAGTTAAGCACAACACCCTCATCTCCTTTCTTACAGACGGGAGCATTTTCCTTCTTCCAATCCCTTGGCACAACGCCTTCCTACACTAATATATTGCATAATAGTTCACACCGCCTTTCAAGTGCATCTGAACACTTCCTCAACACATATGAAGTAACTTCATTAGAACCAAGAGCCTTACATGGGTCAAGGTCCTTAAGCAGTGTGCTTATGTCTTCTCTTGAAGTATCATGCTTCTTAATTGTGTGTGTGTGTGTGTGTGTGTGTGCAAAATGGATGTTATAAAATATGATTCAAAGTGAGCCAGAGACATACAAGAAAAAGCATGAGAGTGGAGACGAGAACAGTAGGAATCGGAGAATTCCAGACGAGAGACTGTAATTCCACCTCTTGACTCAATGAACGTACTTGGTATTACTGTAACATCCAATCTTTCTTGGAAACCCCACATTATGGGAATAGCTAAGGCTGCCTCTAAGAAG
>JAYMFT010371170.1:0-21621 GCA_038088735.1 Panulirus argus
TATAGATAGATAGATAGATAGTCATATATATATATATATATATATATATATATATATATATATATATATATATATATAGACATACATAGATAGATAGAAAGATAGATAGATAGATGGATAGTAGATAGATAGATAGCGTTGATGAGATAGCCACGATTAGGGCTTCAATTGTCCGTACCGTCTCAGCTAACACCGAAAAACAAAAGTTGCTCAAATGTTGTCACACTGTTACGCAACGGCTTCACCCTTGTCGACTAAAGAACAGAATTTTGTTTTCTCTTGTCTTCTTTTGTTTGTGGTCCAGTGGAGAGGAAAGGATCCGAATTTTAGATTATCTGTACACTATAGTGATCATTTCTTGCCACAGTTGTGTTTATAATGTGGGCTGCAGCCCTGAACGTTTTGCTTCCGTGGCAGTTATAAGTTTTTTTCCTAACATTTCAAGTCAGTTGTCCATACTACAATGTGGTCAGGTAAAATGACTTAAACTGTACAGATAATCTGTGAGTTCAGATCCTTCCTCGCCCTCAGACCACAAAAAAAAAAGTGACAGTCCTCTGCTCTTTGATGCAAAGGTTCGGCAATGTGTACGGTGTAATGACAATCGATCAACTGAGTGTAAAGGTCTCATACCCATGCAGTAGCGACCGTTACACTCACTGTTTGCAGCGCCACCAACATCATTGTAGCCAGTTTTGGTGACGAATGACAAAAACTTTGCTGATGCTCTTTGATTTGTACTTTTACGTTATTGTTGGATCAGGGCTACTTTTCAAAAGCACCATATCAGAGTATATCAATCAACAAAATGATTTCATTTTCTTGACAAAATGATTTAATCAAGAACATTGCTACGCCACTATGACAAGAAGTCAATTTGTGACCCATGAAATAACTTGTGACAATGTCCTTCACTATCATTTCAGTCGGAAGAGATATACAGCCTTCAGGCAGTTCAGTCGTTGGTGCTCCAAAAATTTGCTACAGAGACTACCCATATGAGCCCGTGCCGTAAACATCATACGAATAACTTCACAAACGGCAGACTGCACTGAATTTCAAGATGCAGAAATTTAGAAAGTGTTAATGAGTGAAGGAAGCTTTAAACAATAAACATTGTCTAAAGACCAACATCCTTGTTTAACTTTGCTCTAGTTAAATAACACAGATGACCTAAACAAGAAACATGAGCGGCAACTTAAAAAAAAAAAAAAGACTCCTCTTTTCATATATGTAAATAAACTTACATCACCCCGGTGTATGTTGGAACAAATACCTGCGACACATCGTATTGGCATGTAAAAATACCAGGCTAAAACGCCGAAGAGCAACGTAGATCCATGCTGCGAAACCTCAAAGCGTTCACATATAAAGAAGCATGCTCACTGAGTGTTTGGCCCTTTTTTCACCAGGCGCGCGTTGTTCTTGGAGGCATTTTTAAAATTCTCCTTATATGCGCTAAAAGGACTTCTTATAATGCAATGGACTTACGATTCAATCTACATGTGAGAAAGGAAATTAACCATGAAAAAGTAGTATCCTAAGGACTTTAAGCATTTTGAATCGTAGGCTCCTCTCCGATCATTAGTATGGCTTCTCATAAGCAAGATCTATCGGTAACATCCTTTCCCATTCCAACGTCTCATCTTCTGGCTTTCTTCCTTCAGTACCTTCCTCTCTGGCCGATATTTCCCGCAACTGTTGGTCAAGCAACCTCTTCTCTATCAACAGCGATGTTCTCCAGAGTTTTGTCCCGTCTCCCACGGTCTTCGTCCTTTTCATCAAGTATTTTCTTCCTTCAGCAAACCTTTTCTTCTCTTCAGCAAATTACTAAAAGCTCTGAACATTGTATTCCTACAATTCTTTTATGTTTTACTTTGTTCTTTGCCCGTCCCTTCCCAACTACATCTGCAACAACAACAAAATGTACAATCTCACACGGATAGGATTTTCTAATGGAACTGAGTTAACATAGTTAAGTTTAGTGCCTCTACAACCCAACCTTTTCAATTTCATCTTTCTGAAACCCCTCACACCTCTCCCCATCTTCCTGGGTGGCTCTATAATTTCACTGTTTGATACAATAAACATACTTGCTATCGCTGCATCATCTAACCTTTCTTGGTAACTTCACATCATACGTATAGCTAAACCACCCTCTAAATAATAGTGAGTTCCGTTCATATGCATAATATTTTTCTCCTCTGAATAGAAGCTGTGATTATATAAAGTAATGATTCGTCTTTACTTTGAACACTTCTCCGCATTTAGGGAGGTTTTGATATTTACTAGAGAATGTTGTGTTAAAGGCAGACCGACTTATCAATTCTTCCATTCTGCCTTCAGAACTGTACTTAGTCACCCTGTGCCGTTGTTGGTTCCTTTTCCCTTCTTCTGTAGATATTGCTCTTGTTTCTGCCCTCGAGGACTCCCTCCTTGCGTGCCCTCACGACTAGCGAGACCACGTAACACCCGGCAAGCCATTGCGTCGCATGATTGCTGTGCCGTAGTTGGCAACTCAAGGGTGGGCCGGTTTGACGCCTGTTTCTTTTCTTACACCTCTGTACTCTGGAACCATTTACCTTCTCATGCCTGCCCAAACAGCTACGACCTGACTCTTCAAAAAGCAGGTTTTTCACTTCCTCCAAACTTCTATGATTATTCATCCTTTATTCTCCATACTTCACTGCCTCTTTAGCTCTTCTGTACGTTTCTTTGAAGGCCTGGGCACGATGAGAACGTTTGTCCACTTCTGGAACCTTCATCATGAAAGGCTCATGATGAGGTTATGTGTAGTCATAGCGTTATTTGAGGTAGTAACAGGATAGTAAGGCAGAAGGTGCCTCCAGACGACGCACGGCTCTATCCGGCTCAACAGCCAGAAAAAAAGAGAATAAAAAAGAGAAGAAACACCTTGTAGTACGGACAAAGTATATTGCCATGGAAATTTTATAGGAAAAAGTGAACGGGAAAAATTTCCCCGCTTTAAACGCAGTAGACTTCTCTGGGGCTGAAATCTGAATCAGGAAAATAACAGACATCATTTAAGTGTTTGAAAAAAAAAAAGAAACTTTTGCCCATGTTGCTATTACATGTTCCTCTTATTTCTGGTCACTGAATCTCTTTTTAACGTTAAGAAATTTTCATACATCATGTTTTCGAAATTAGTATTTTGAAAATGTCATTTATACCTTGGAGTCTGTGCTTTTTCAAAGAGTATAAATCTAGGTTTGTGAGTCCTTTATGAGGCTCTTTTCTGGTTAGCAGAATCTGTTTTGTTGCTCTTCTCTGGACTTGTTCTACTACTCCTTCTTCATCCGTAATCATCAAGTTTGGTGACTATATCCCAATATCGTATTTCATGATGAAGAAAAGCATGGTTTCTAGGAATGAGCCTTGTGGTACCCTGCTTGTCACGTAAAGCCAATCTGACGCTTCACCATTTGATATCATGCAGTGTTCCCATCCTGTGAGCCAGTCCACTGTCCATGCGCAGATTCGATTTCCTATGCCATGAGCCTTTTCTCTTATGTCGTACTTTGTCGATGGATTCCAGAAAGTCTGAATATACATATTATTCAAGGGTGTTTTGGAGTTCTATCTATTATGTACATATGACTAAAGAACTCTATTAGATTCATCAAACATGATCTTCTATTTCGAAACTTATGTTGATCTGTTACCAGCTTATCACCTTAAAATTATGCGATCTTGTCTACAATAATTGATCCTCAAAATTTCCCTATTAATGAAGTATAGGAGAGTAGGACGGTTGTTCGAAGTGCACGTAAAAGTTCTTAATCTGGCGCAGCCCACAGGTAGGTTAAGTTCATTTGACTGTAAATCTTAAACCTCCCCAACATGCACTGATCCCGAGGACTCTGCAAGTTCTTAGGCCTTCCATCTAAAGAACCGTACCAACTGTACCTTACCTTACCTTACATGTACTTTTGCTTCATTGTCCTCAAGTCTCAGTTTCCCTGCATCAGTCAGGTCCCCCATGTTCCCTTTCGAAAGTAGCTCTTTTTCCATCTCCTATAATTTCAAATATCTGGTCTTTGCATTATGGGCATTTCCTTTAGCCGTTCTAACGCAGTGTACTTCAAGGAATACCCATCTGACCTCTTTCGCTTATGCTTTCCTTTGGTGACATTCCTCCGGAACCTCTTCAAATTTTGGGATTTGTTTTATCATTTCCTATGAATTATATCATTTTTTTTTTCAGATCTTTGATTTTTTCCACCATTAGATAACACTTCTCGTGATATCTCTTTTGATTCTTCAAGTTTTTCAGCTTCTTCCACCATTTGTTGTAAGTTCTGTTTTCTTTGTGACTGCCAACAATATCCTGACCCTTGCGGTTCCCGATGATTCATTCTTTAAATCTTCTCTTATGTTTTCTTCTTTCCAATGCCAATCCCACACAATCCCCTTCATCCACCCGCGTCCTACCGGACCTAATTGCAACTGTATATCATGTTAATCTAACCAGCCTGATTCCATTTTCTATTTAAAATTCTACTCTAACTTGGACTCTAGGTTTATACTAATTATGTTCAGTTTTTAGTTTCCACCTAATAATGCTGAACATCGTCACTCGAAACTTCAAATCTCCCCTGTTCACTTCAGCTTCTAAATTTTCACATCCATAACCATACACCAAAAATAAAGAATCTATCCAGAAACATTTGAAGAGAGTTAGGCACACATTTTGTCTCGACACAGTCGCTAGTAATCAATATTCTTTTTTAATGTTATGCTGACGGGGGAGGATGTTGTGCATCACTCTGGTGCTGGGAGAATTTGGTGTTTCGGTGATGGTTTCTACACAAGACAACATGATCGTGAATTTCTTGCGAAAGTTGTCTTCGTCGACAGCTACGGTGAGGCTTCTTTTCCCAGAAAGTGTTTCAAAGCCCCCACCATAAGTCCTCTCCGGTGACATTTCAATTAACCGTAAACCTACAACTCCACCAACAGTCAGTCGTACACCTTCCCATAACCCTCAGCGAATGTAGAAGCCCTGGTAGAATTAACCTCGTCCTCATCGACCGCTACAACAAATCCTTTTTTCCCAGACACATTTTCAACGCCTAAGGAGCCCTCTTCGATGACAGTTGGAATTCCCGTTGAGCCTCCAACTCTACCACCGGTCCCACCACCTTCCCCATCACCCTCAACAACTGTAGATGTCCAGGTAGAATTGTCTTCGTCCTCACCAACCACTACTCCAAGCCCTCTCTTCCCAGAAACCGCTTTACCGCCCGCGACGCCCTCTTCAGAGACAACCGGATTACTTGTCGAGTCTCCAACTCCACCAATAGTCCCAACACCTCCCACATCACCCTCAACTACTGCAGATATCCTGGTAGATCCATCATCTTCGTCCTCAACAAGTATTACAACAAGTCCTCTTTTCCCAGAAATTGTTACAACGCCCTCGAAGTCGCCCTCCAAGACAACTGGATTAACTGCTGAACCTCCAACTTCACCACTAGTCACAACGTCTTTTCCATCATCCTCAACAACTGTAGATATCCAGGTAGAACTGTCTTCGTCCACAACAACTACAACAAGTCCTCCTCTTCCAGAAACAGTTTCGACGCCTTCCAAGTCCTCTCCTGAGACAGATGAATCACCCGCTGAATCACCAACTCCACCAATAGTCCCAGGTCCTTCCCCACCACCCTCACCATCTATAGCTGCCCCGGTAGACTTATCTTCGTCCTCAACATCTACTACCACTACAAGCCCTCCTCTCCCAGAAACTGTTCCAACGCCATCGAAGTCCTCTCCAGCTGGATTACCTGTTGAATCTCCAACTCCACCAATACTCCCAGCTCCTTCCCCATCACCCTCACCATCTGTATCTGCCCCGGTAACCGGTTCATTACCTACCCCACCAGGACCAGGAACCAGCTTACCAGGCAAGCCAGGGCCAGCACCACCCGCCATTAAGCCGCCTGCTCCCACCAAGGAACCACCCTCTGCAACCCCCAAGCCAAACCCAAGTACAGCGACCAAACCTCCAACAGCCACCACCACCACGACTGCTCCGACGAAACCAACCACCACCACTACTACTACCACCACCACTACTACTACCACCACCTTTACTACGACTACTACTACTACTACTACTACTTCTACAACTACTACAACACCTACACCAACTGCAACGACCGCGCCGCCGAATCCAACAACGACGGTTGGACTTCCACTACCTGCGCCACCCGTACTTCCTGGGCCACCCGTACCTCCTGGGCCACCCGCACCACCTGCGCCACCCGCATCACCTGCGCCACCTGAGCTACCTCCAGGAGTTATGGCACCAGAACCACCGCCAGCAGATGCACCATTTCTGGACGATCCAGCAGGTGGATCGGATCCAGTAAGTGGACTGGATCCAGCAAGTGGATCGGATGCAGCAGGTGGATCATCCTCACGACCGTTCTGCAGTAAGTACCACGTGTTTACTGTCCCCCCCCTCCCCCCTTCCGAGTCTCGGTCTCGGGAACTTGTCAGCTCCTTTGAGCACAACGATACGACCCTCGGTAACGCGACCTTGCGACCCATGGCTATGATGGCCTGCCCTCTGACCTGACCAAAAGGCTTTGCTGTCGTGCTCGGGGGGTCATAATTTCGCTTCAGAAGCTCATTACTGCGACGCCCTCCTCTAGTTAGTCTTTGAAGCAATAAATGCTACAAATATAAATTTCAACACTGATTATACAAATGTAATTCCAACATCAATCGCACAAATGTAATTCCAACATTAATCATACAAAAGCAATCCAACATTAAACATACAAATGTAATTCTCACATCGATCAGACAAATGTAATTGCAACATTAATCGTACAAATGTAATTCCAACATTATTCATACAAATATAATTCCAACATTAATCGTACAAATGTAATTCCAACATTATTCATACAAAAGTAATTCCAGCATTCAGCAAATTTAATTTCAAAATTATATTGCTGCAGGAGTTTGAGAGATAACACATGCCTGCTGACTGTAGATCTAATGGACAGATTTACCCCAATGGAATTGTAAACTGTTTTTTTGCCATTGTCCCTCGCGTGTGTGTGTGTGTGTGTGTGTGTGTGACTGTCTGCTATTCCAAGAAGTTATGTCCTTCTCTGCCACATGAGTCTATTTCCCTCTCTGCCACATGGGTCTAAGTCCTTTTCTACCACATGATCTATGTCCTTCTATGCCACATTGGGTCTATGACCTCTTCCACTTGGGTCTATCTACTTCTCTGGCACATGGGTCTGTGTCCTTCTCTGTCACATGGGCGAAAGTCCTTCTCTGCCATGGGGGGGAGAGGGCTATGTCCTTTCTCTGCCACACGCCTTTTATGTCCTTCTCCGCCACTTCTGTCCCTTCTCCTCGTGGTCACAGACTCCATCTTCGGGGTCTACGGCGGACGAGTCTCTCCCCCTTCTAAATACATTCTTATAAACGACTCTCTCTCTCTCACACACACACATACACACACAGCGAATGTCTCTGGTGGTTCCCAGACAAACATGGCAACAACGAATGAACTTGTAACTAAGTTCACCCTTGAGCCTGCCGTGTGTGTTCCTGGCCTTTCATGACCATTGTGATGAGGATCTTTGTATGTGTGTGTGTGTGTGTGTGCAGGGTGGTGTTACACGGTTACGGACGGGTGTGTGACGCGAGCGTTCTACTTCCCTCCCTCAGGTAACTGTATCCGCGGCAACATCGCCGTCACCAGGATTGTGGGTGGTGAGAACGCCAGACCCGCGGAGTTCCCCTGGCAGGTGAGTACCACCTGCCCAACACCACCACCATCACTGGCTAATGACAATGGCAATCAACCTATAGATTATGGGGGTCCCCGGAGGTCCGACAATAAGGGCCCTGTACAGAGGCGTAGTGGTCTCTTCAGACGGCGAGCCACCTCACTAACAACTACTGGAGCCTTTTATTGGAATATATGTTAAAATCAAGGATGGCTGATGCAACCACCGCTGTTAAATCTCTTTGTTAATGGACGGGAGAGTAAAGAGGGGTAAACGTTTAGGGATCTGAGAGCGAGGTGGGAGTCTACCCTATACTGGAGTGGGAAGGGAACGGGAGGTGAATCGGTTGCTCTCTGCAGATGACAGCTCTGGTGGCAGACTCGAAAAAAGAAGTCCAGATGCAGGTGGCAAGTCTTAGGAGAGTGAGTGAAAGGAGGAACCTTTGAGAGTAAATGTGAAGGAAAGTATGATAATGAAATGCAAGAGAAGAAAAATAAATCGTCTGAGTGTAAGTTTGGATGTAAAGGGTATGAATGAAGTAAAGTGTTTTGGTTATTGGGAAATGCACGTAGCAGAGGTTGGAACCGTGAGTGTGTGTGTGTGTTAAGTGAGTCATAGGGTGGATGAGGGGTGGAAAGGTTCTGGGTGAACTGAGGTGCGTGTGGACGGAGAGGTTGGTGTAATGTCTGGGCAAAGATGGGTATGTCTGAAGGTGTGGTGGTCCAGCCAGTGTTGTATGGATGCGAGTCTTGGGTCTCGATTGCAAAAGAACGGTAGGAGGGTGGAGGTGCTGGAAATAAAATGCCTGAGGACAACTGCTCATCTGCCATTCATCAAGCCATTAGATATAAGAACCATCGCCTAGGTCGTCAATAAATAATCGGTCACAATCCACTTACCAACTACAGCTACGGCTTTGATCTCATTTGGTCGGACGTTCTTCGTCCACAACCTTCGTACCTTTCCGCAGTGATCCCTTAATTATTAGATACGATCAGAATCGCAGCCAAAGCACCAACAATTCAACCTGTAACAAAGAAATGCCGTCTCTACAGCGACAAGAAAACACGTGGACCGGGGAAGATAATTCACAACATATACTTCTTAAACCTTGTGTCCGCTATCACCACAACCGTCAGTCATTGAACAGTTCCTCTCTTGCCTTTCTGCTGACTGCTGACTTGACTGTGGATCACCGTCCACACCAAGTGTAACACACAGACTACCACTTGGTTGTACTCTCACGTTCAATATGAAATTCGATGAAAGATAAATACACGGGAAACTAATTAATGATTGTAATAACACATGCATGGTATTCAAACTCTAAATACTTAAAGATGCAATGTTGCAACGGTAAGTCAGTGAGCTGCTTAGCTCCACACTAATTCAATCACAGGGTAATTATTACGTAACCAGTAAAGTCGAGAACATTATCAAATAATGGAAAGTAATTTGCTGTTACTTAGTGTCTAACTTAATTCTTGTAGCAATATACTGCCCCTGTATAACAGCTTTCTCTGACAAAATACTGAAAAATACTACTAGAACTACTAAAGATGTGAGGCACCTTTTCCTTATTTTTTTATCTAGAAGAATTATCCTTTTGATTTTCAAACGACTGCGGGAACCAGTTACGAAATATCAGGTGTGCTCACGAAAATGCACAGCTTTAGGAAAACTGTTGCATGTGATAAGTGAGAATGATACTGAGATATCTTAAATATTATGAGCTTGGAGACAGCCGAAGTGAAACTAGAGAATGGTTATCTTCGTGTTAATCTGATTGACAATGTGGAGATCAGGACAAAACGACTAGTGTTGTGAAGAGGGAACCACAGAACCAGAGAACGAAAACGAGTATAAATAGCTTAGTATTATGATGGTGGTTACTAATTATACATTTGACAAAGACGATACATATATCCTGGACTCAGTCAAAATATTACGTATTTTAGGTATTGAAGTATTCTCTGAGCTTCCCCGACTTACAGGTAGGCATAAATGAAGGCAGTACCTACCCCACACGGCGAACAGCAAGCTGCCTAAACATTGAGAATAAAGACCTTTAAAGATTAAACATTTTCCTCCCTCTTCGTCAGGCGTTGCTCATGATTGGAGATCCCTTCATCATCTGCTCGGGGTCGCTCATCATGACGAAGTGGATCCTGACCGTGGCACACTGCTACTACGATGGGTATGTTTATACTACGAGTGACACAGCCAATCATAACCAAACTTACCCTAACTTACTTCGAGTGACACAGCCAATCATAACCAAACTTACCCTAACTTAACCTTTGAGCGGGGTATTCCCCTAACTTCCCTAAACTAAGGGAACTGTTCCTTCACCTTCTTCTTAGTAAGGGTGTAGGATGAGATAAGTTTCAGTTTTTTCGCTCATGCATATCATATACGCTTTTCTGCGCGGACAGAAACGTTAGCAGTTCATCATGAGATTTCCAGTCACGTCTATTGTTCTCCTTCCACGTGCAGTTCCCTAACCAATTCCTGCCACTTTTCTATACGTACTGATTCCTTTCGTTTTGTGTTTACCTATGGTGCATTCTCATTGCTTTCTTGCTGCACTGGGGAAATTGTCCTTAATCTTGTCGATAACAGAGTGCATTTCTTTTTCTTTTCATTCTTTTTCTGCTGGGTTTTACGTTTCCCGGATTCCCCTGGGTGTAATATATTCTTCAGGTGCAAATAATGTATGTTCCTTCATTTGTGTCTGGAGTCAGGCTATACATCTACATTCTGGGTGAAGCAAGATTTCAACATTTCTCTCCAGACTGATCATGTTCCTTTTCTTTTTTCTCCTGTGTGGGGCATATTCCCCTTTTTCCATCCCTTCTTTGTGGTAAACTACCTTAATTCGTGTCAGGAGTGAAGCCTCTATTACTACAGCAGCACTGGTTAGGTGCCTTCCGACTAAGACTATCTTAACTCTCATTAGTCTTCCATCTTTTGAAAGGTTTCGCGGCATCATCTCTATTTGCTTTCGGAGCTGCACCGTTCTCCTTCCAACTCCTTCATGAAAGGATGCGATTTCTTTTTGCTCTTCTGACAATCTGGAATTATTGAGAAATATCTGGTCTGCGCCTCAACCAGTTCCGATTATTTTCGTTTGGCTTTACTGTGCTGGAGGTTAGCATATACCCTCTCAACACTCTGGCAATCGAATGATTTAGAGCAGAAAGGAAGAAAAATAGATTTAACTTTTGCCTTTATACTTACTCGTTCTTGTGTATATAGATGGACGATGATGACCACCCGTTACACAATACTTGAGGCAGTTGTTATAAAATTACTCGGAGATTCGTAAATATGTCTTCCAGTAAATACACACCCACCTGTGAGATAAAGTTATCAATTGATCAATCAAAAGAAGCCACTTCATCCGCTACTGGTGACTGTCAAAACATTGATTGATGATTGCCTTTCATCGCGGTGATCTGTACACTCCCCTCTACTGCACACCAATGCCGTCTCTCCGCAGGTTCAACAAGACGGTGGTTGTCTTGGGTGAGCATGACAGAAGCAAGAGCGAAGAAGGCACCATGAAGGTGAACGCCATCAGTTTGATCGTTCACCCCGACTACGACGACTGGACGCTGGTGAGCTGATTCTCCTCTGTTGTCTTCAAAAGCAAAATTAACGTAATTATAAACGTCTTCAAAGTGAGTGTAAAAACCTCAGCTACTGACAGCAGTTAATCATTGTTTACAATCGTAGGAGAGGACATTTCAGGCCACATCTCACGGGGTAACCGCAACCTACCTGAAATAATGCCGACTGGCCCAGGGCTATCTGATGGTTCCGGCCTGCTTATGGTTCACCTCCGCGTTACTGATGACGATTCATTCTTTACAATTAAGTTTCCACTGGTAAAAAGGTGCACCCATAGTATGTTGCTTACCCCTTCCGTATGCACTACGCTCGCTCTGCTATTCTCTTAAAAGCTTGTCCGGTTAGAGACTGTATGTGCTCAAATAAGGCCACTGTTCGTATTTTACTTTAACGTTGTGTTCTCTCTCGGCCACAGGACAACGATATAGCACTAGTGGAGCTGGAGCGTTCCGTCACGCTAACCCCCAAGATCGGCCTACTCTGCATCGCTCTGCCCAGCGAAGTGCCCAGCTCTGGCATCGCTACCATCTCCGGTTGGGGTACCATCGAATACTGTGAGTAACTGATATGCATAAAGACAATGAGAACAACCCTCTATATCTAAAACGTTGAAAATATAGCATCATTCTGATGAGAAACGATCTTTTTTCAAGTTTTATAGTCGATGAAACATGACCAAAGTTGTTTTTGATACTTCTTAATTGCGAAGGGAGGTTGGCTGATATATACTATATTTGTCGGTAAAGATATTCGCTAATAAGTGTGTGCTAACTAGAGTATAAGGGTGTGCGGCAGATACTTTTTTTCCCCGGCAACTAAACCTGCGACGATATAAGGGAGAGACTGTATCGTTTTGCTCGAAGACCGGAACGACATTGTTCAAAGAGATTACAAATGTGATCCCGTCTTCTCCAACAGTGGGCCAGGAGAGCGATGTCCTGCAGAAGGTTGGACTGGAGGTGATCAGCAACTCGCTGTGTCAAAATTTGTATGAAGACTTCTACAACATCACTTCCAACATGCTTTGTACCTACACCGTAGGAAAGGACGCTTGTATGGTACGTATCGTGAGAATTTCAACCTTCTTTGGACATCTCAGGACGTCTGTTCCAGCCTGGCGTAGGTTATTGCTCTCGCTAGTTAATCCCTAATCTCTTATCTAGCCCTAGGTCAGATGTAGATATTCAAATAATCCCCCGCTCTTGCTTAAGCCAACCCTTATGCCTAATAGACAAACTGGGTTACTGTGGTCAACCTCTTCCCCAGTTCTGTGGTTTGACAAAGGTTGTTCCTTTGGATATGATAGTTCTGGACCTCTCCCGTGGCTAGATTTCAGGTCTGCGGTTTGGTTAGTACCTGAAATGGTATAGAAAGAGGTAGGCTTCGTGACCTGACCCCTTGTGGTCTGACTGTTCCCAGGTCCTTCACTGGCTTCATTGTAGACCCATGACCGAGGAAAAGTCCTAGCACTAGTATGGTCAGTCCATAGGCCTACAACCTCTTCAGTCAGATGCCCTTCTCAAAGTGGCCCTGGGGTTAGCTGGTCTTTGGTCCGTCTAGCCAGTCCTGGGCCATACAGTCCGGTTACTCCCGGTCCTGTCGTCTAAGAGAGCCTTCTGGCTTATGGCACCGGTCTGGGTCTGTGGTTTGGCGGAGGCTTGGCTTAGGTTCTCAGTCCTACTTCAACTCGGACCTTATGGGATAACTTGCTTCGGGACTTGTAATCTAGTTAATCCTAGAGCTCTACATTCGTGTTATTCAAGGTAATTACGGTGTATAAAGCTTCGAATCTTATTGTCTAGTTAGGTACCATAATTCAGTAGTTCCAGACCCTATAGTCATCCCGCAACCTGTAGCTAAGGTAGCCACGAGGTCTTACCCTAGAGCCAATGCAGTAAGGGTAAGTTCAGGGAAGGGGAGGAGTAGGGCCGATTGACGAACCAGTTTGCATAAAACAATCCTTTCGTGCCGTCAGATTCTGTGCCACTTAGGAGGACACCTACCGTCTCTTCCGCAGAGTGACAGTGGCGGCGCTCTGATCGCGCAGATGTCGGACGGTTACTGGGTGATGATAGGGATTGCCAGCTTCGGCTACGG
The DNA here is from genome assembly GCA_038088735.1 of Panulirus argus. Lineage (NCBI taxonomy): Eukaryota > Metazoa > Arthropoda > Malacostraca > Decapoda > Palinuridae > Panulirus > Panulirus argus. The sequence continues at coordinate 13,512 of JAYMFT010371170.1, forward strand.
TTGTGCCGAGGAAAACTCGCCTGGAATCTTTACGAGGAGCCCTAACTACATCGACTGGATCAAACTCCACACGAACAAGGAGAACTGCTTTAGTTAAAAGCACACCTGGGACACTGCTGTAGCACTGCCTCTTCACTTGACAGCGAATTGGGGACACATGTGGGACTGGCGTTTCACTTTTTACCTTTATAAAAGTTTTATGACTTGATGCTTCACTGCTACACGTAGTAAGGTGTAGAGTGAAGTAGAAGTCTCTCACTACCAACAACACTGACACGTCTGCTTGACTCGTCACTACGACACCTGTGGCACGCCTGTTTAACTCGTCCCTTTCTACTGTGATGATGAATTATCAATGTTATTCACAGTGACTTCCTTTCCTGTAACCTTGTTCCCCGTGTCCACAGCTTTGTAGAAGCAAAAGCGTTCCCTCATGTCTACATCGATCACTTTTCTTGCCCTCTTCCTTCGTCTCTTCGCAAGTTCATCAATTCAATTCTGGTAACAGTTCTCGGTGCGTTCCTCTCAACCCCTTAAAGCAGTTGTATGTGAATTCCAGACGAGAAACCTGACTGTTGCGCGTTTTCAAGCCTGGGTCAAATGTACGTTTTCCATATCTTCCTTCATATCTCACTGCAAATGTACTCAATGCCAATTTTGACGTACTCCACAGTATAGTGTGGCCCCTTCATGATCTCTCGCATGTTGAGCTGCTGACAAGTTTGGCATCACGTCAAGTCCTAGGTCCCTAATCAGAATCCGACTATTTTTAATTTGTTTTCCACAATAGCGTTAACCACAGTCTGATCTGATCATTTCTTTTTCCATCTTAACAACTATGCACTTCCCGGAATTAAATTGCATTAGCCATTTGTTTAACCACAGCTGCATTTTGTCTAAACTCCTTTGGCAAAACATTTACTCAGATGAGAAACAGCAGCAGCCCAGCCCTGAACCTTTGGGGACTTCACTTGACACCCTGGACCAGGTCAAAATGCTCCCATGACATTTGTATTTTGACCCCTTCAACCATCCGTTGGGAACAATATGAAAGGCCTTCTGGTAGTCCAAAAATGCAAAACATCCAACCATCTCCTTTGATCACCCCTTCGATGTTGCTTGCCCTTTCTTAGAAATCCGACAGGATCTTTCTGAATCCGTGTTGAAATCCTCTACCTGCTTCCTGATTACGTTCTTTACTGTATTGCAGACGCGTACGTTACAGATATTCCATCTGTATTTCAGGACTATTTCTTTGCCATCTCTTTAGCTCAGTTGGCCAAAGGCGCCATGTGAGCTCTTGCCATCGCTTTTAGTCCGTCGTCCATTTGTTCACCTTTCAAATCTCATTCTTCTCTGAAACTACTCGGCCAGTTTGAAGCACATTTAACAGAGATGGTTTTCAAAGGCGCCTTCTGTTACCCCGAAGAACATCAAAAGATTGCCACTGTTATTCAAAACTACTCTTTTTTTTTTCTTTCAAATAGCTACTTTCTTAAGGTAGAATTGGTTCAAAGTTAAAACACAGGTACACGAGTTGTTTAATATATAATACGGATTTTTCAGTGAACTTCATAGTTTTGCTGATTATGCCGAGGCCTTTCATCGAAAATTCACCCAAAAAGGTCTCCACTATCACGAAGGATTTGAGCCAAACTTGTCAACGATGTTTTTGGATGGTCCCTTTTCCTTCTTCCTTTTTTTCTTTTTTCCTTTTCTTTGCAATCCCGACTCATGACCCTCCACACTTTCAGTGAATGCACTGCAAGTGTGAATGTATGTGTAATAACTGTATACGTCGTGTATGTGGTGAGGAAACTTTACACTCGTGGAGCTCCCAGTACTTATCCTTACAATCGTATGGGACTTGTATAAAATTTTCTTTGCATTTGCTTCATCTTTAGTTTGATCCACAACTCGGCTGCTCTCTTGCTTAAAATTATAAAATTTTCAGTCTTTCCTTGCAATTTCCTGGCCTAGTTTCGTGTAATACATTTTGGTTTAAGGGTCCCTTAATCTAATTGAAATATTGTATATAAACGATATCGAATCCCCCAGATAATTAAAAAAAATATTCATTTTGTCTACAGTAACAAGAATCTCTGATACGCTAATATGAACGTTCCTCAGAGCCAATTATATACCCTAAAAAATGATTCATGGAAATGCTTATCACAAACAAGTTTTTAAGCGTTTGAAAGTTAAGACCAGCAGTGTCCTGTAGCCTCCATGAACTGGAATCTGTCTGCAGTGGCTCATTTGTGGAATAAACTGTATCGCTGTGTTTACTGATTTCATCATCCTCCACCGAAAGTTATTTCATAAAATGATTTGACGACATTAAATAATCCGCGTGCGAGAGAAATAGTCCTCATACCAAGGCGGTTTATATCAGCAATATACCACCTCCTTGCTACTTATACTACTACCAAGAGAGAAATGAGCGAGAAGCTTTTAACATAGAAAGGGCGGTGAATGACACTGACTTCACTTCGACCTACTAACCTATCCCACGTCCTCGACTAGTTGTAATCCTGCAGATAGATTTCTGGGCAGTATATTCATCTGTCGGAAAGAGACTGAATTGATACAGGATAACACCAATGTATCATATGAGAAATACACCAGAAGCCACATCTGTGGGAAAACTGAGCACATATACAAGATGAAATAGAACCATTATCAAGTTTATGTAATCATCTTAATCAAGAGTCTGCTATTTCGTTTTTTTTATTCATTAGTTATGAAGTCTTCCTATAAAACAATTCCGGCCACTTTAAAATATAATTTTCAATCTATTTCAATCAAATTCAAAGACTAAATGTCTTTATTCCTTACCAACACGGCCCACTTATATCTTCGTCAGAGGCCTCTCACAACAACCACGACTGCCACTTTTGAAGCGAACCCATGCACATGTCACTGCCCACTTGTAACATGGGCTACCTGCCCGTCAATCAAATATACTTTTTTGGTACCGGCATCAAGCCGCCACAATCACAGTTGCAGTTTTTCGCTCGACCATCATCAGAAGGACCTCTCCTTACATCATGACCCAAAGTTCAATTCCTCTCCAGCAAGGAAGGATAGCTGGGTCTCACTGAAGCCACTCCTGGCGTAACCTGTGGGCCGTCACTCTCTCACACAAGGAATTCCTTCGTCGCTGCTTCAGAGGATCAGCTCCCACACTTTGGGCAAAACACGCAAGAATTTCCACCATATTAAGACAAGATCTCTCATGCCTATATACCTGATGTAACAGTGATCTAAGCTTTCTTTTATACATAAAGTTTCCACATTTTATTTCCCCTTCCCCCGTAAAATAAACACATACCTGCTTTTATAACACCGATAATTCCTATGGCCCTGGATAATCCTGGATATTATTGGTTTATTCCCGGTCTCCCAATGGTGTTGCCAAGTTCCAACCCTATCATCACGCAATTCCAGGATTGCAACAAAGTCAACAGATTCAGTTACTGTTAAACCTGTCTTTATTACAATAGTATATAATGGTATTCTTATTTCTTGAGAAACCGATGAAGCTGGGATTGAAAAGAAAATAATAGGAAATATCAGATTCAACTTTTTTTTTACCAATCTAGTCCTACATTTGGTGAGACTAGATCTGGTGAAATATCTTAGAGATCGGCAGTTTGAATTTAAAACGTATCTTTGAACGCATATATATCGTATGCTGTTGTCATCTAAAACGGATTTTTAGTCCAATGAAATTGTGTACCGTGCCATCTAAAACCGCAAAATTGTATGCTGCAGTTATTATGTGCTAGCGAATAGGCTCGCTAGATAAACTCAAACAGGCGTGAGCGCTAGCAGAAGAGCAACTCGTAAACAAACACAGAAGGTTGGCGTGTGTTGGAGCGCATTTCTCTTGATAACTAGTTTATTGTACTGTGGTCAGAGACTCCATACGAAGCATTTAAGTCATTTTATAACGTGGTACAAAAGTCAGGCAGTCATGGAAATTCAACTGGCTTGTGAGATCCATCGGGTAAAGGCGATGGTTGGTATCCAAGTATCAGGAAGGAACAACCTGGTTACCCCAGGAGATATCATATTCAAGGATACAAGTTTTATGAGGTGTGTTGAATTTTTCTTAGGGACTATCATGTAAAGGTTCTGTTGCCGACTAGTCGACACCAATCGGTCAGACAGTATATTGCCAACTAGTATATTTTCCTATGTTTCCAATTTTCTCACTGAATTTATCAGTTTTGCTAATAGTGTCTTAATGGTTTTATCGATTTTGCTAAAACAATATTTAGAGATAATACTAATAATTGGGAGCATGAATTTGAGAATTCTAGCTTGTGAGTAATATTGAATACGGTGACAGCAGTTTATCAGGTTAAACTTGGGGTTGATTGATGTAAAAGTAGGTAGTGTAATGTTACATTTGGTTAGGTGATAATGGGTCAGGAAAGGTGGGGAGAAATGGTCCATATTTTCAAATCCCCCTTAAGTAATGAAAGAATGTTTATTACCAACATCATTCTCACAACTGAATTAGCATAGAAATTTGCTGCACCTTTATTGACTGGTTACAAGTAAAATTTGTCTAAAACAGTAATTGTTGAGAATAGCTATCTCTTATTATTATTCGTGTAATACAGTTGTTGATAATTGTACAGTATCTCAGCCATATGGTTGGTTCATTTATATTTTTGCAAAAGTGATGGCAGACTGTCTGATTTGGTATTCCAAGTATCTGAAAACAATCATCTCTGTGGCATTTCTTCCGCCCTGACTAAGCTGAATAAGTGAGTGCCTTTTATTTCAGTAACAGAGTAAGTGTGCATATATTATATTTTAAAACTTTTTTTTTCAGAGGTCATGGAACTTACATGGAAGAAGGAGCTCAGGTGGCATCAGTTGCAGGCTATGTGACAAGAGTCAATCGCCTGATAACAGTAACTCCATTGCGTCAAGTATATCAAGGTATGGTGTGACTATCAAATAATCATTCATTTTCATATCTGACTTTGACCCTTTTGCCTTATGTCACAGCGTTAGTTCTTCCTCCTATGTAGATAACATCATACTTTGGTTTCTCTTTCTGAGAACTGGCTGCAAATGTACCCCTACCATTAATTAGACTATGTAAAACTTGGCCTGCCTCTGGTTCACATGATTACAGTGTGGCTATTGGTAACTTATGGCTAAGCTGTCTGGTGTTTCTTTCTATACATTGCTAAGTTTAGAAATATTAGACCTTCACATGTCTTTCTAAACAACTTCAACTTGTCCATCTTTTAAAATTCTTAAGATTATTTTTCCTCTATTCTCTTTACCTCTTTTTTTTGTTTCAATTAACATCTGTCCTTTATGAGAATTTATGTCCATGACTGAAGCCTTCAAAATAGAAAAATATCCCTTATTTTTCATTATGGAGTAAGAGAGTCTGAATTTGTTTTGATATTTAATGAAGCACGTGCTATTTTGCACTCACTCTGTTCACTGAATAAAAACCATCATTCATCATGTTATTACAATATTATGACACTTGACAATTTGGTTAGTTGGACAGTCCTCATGGTACACAGCTGAATTATTAAGTGTTTTAGATATGTTAGATTCAGAAGTGAATTAATCATAACTTCTTTGAACAGGAGCAGTTGGTGACACAGTAGTTGGGCGCATTACTCAAGTTCAGAACAACAGGTGGAAAGTTGATGTAAATTCAAGATTGGATGCTGAATTAAGACTAGTGAACATTCAGTTGCCAGGAGGAGAGCAGGTAAAATAGAAAAAGTAACATAAAATACTTCATTTCCCCTTCATTACTGTCATTTTACCTGGGCAGCATGCAGCTTTCAGACCTTATTTCTTAGCTTATATTGGAGTTGTTAGATATCCATTTATCTCTCTTACCAGTTTCCTCCATTACTGGTATTTGTAACCAATGGGAAGACTATGAAAGAGATGGACATATAGCAGGTGAACTATTTAGGCTTAAATGTATTTTGGATAAGGTTGCGATAGGAATCATTTTTGTGTGTATGCATCAGAGATATTTTATAAGTGAAGGCGGAAGTTTGAATGAGGGTGTTAGCCTCACTTGATTAGTCAACTTAGTGAGGAATGTAAATGAAATAAAAATGTTACATAGGCAAATATGAAAAACTTAATATGTCTGTTGTTGGGAGTGCTGTTATAGAGTTCATACTAAACTTAAAATGCGAAGTGGCTGGCTGTTATATATGAACAAGCATTTGACGAGTTTAATGATACCTATGTATGAGATGAATTTGGTAAAATTTATCATGATAAATTAATCCAGAGATGTAAAGGTTATTAATTGTGTTAGGTATTGTATTTTCTGATACTTTCATGTTCGTTTCTCTCTTAGTGGAAGGGAGAGGCTTTCTGTTAAAATTGGTTTAGCAGTAAGTGTCTTTGTTCAGCTGTAAATTTAAATCTGTATTGTGAGATCAGTTATTGATGAATTCATAGCAAAGCATTTAACAGGAATTCTTTTATTTTAGCGTCGCAACAATATGGAGGATGAACGTGGAATGCGAGGACTGCTAAGAGAAGGTGATTTGGTCTGTGTGGAAGTTCAAAAGATAACTGATGATGGCTTGTTGAGACTTGCTGCAAGATCCAATAAGTTTGGAAAGGTTTGTGCACTAATTCTTTGTTACATATTCAATTTAGACAGCAGAAAATAGCATTATTGTTAATTGATATAATACATAAGCATTGGAATGGGTCTTAAGATATTGTTCTCTTTATTTCAGCATGTTTTGGAGAACAAGTAAAAGGGGTAAGATTTTTAGGTAGAAACCTCATTCTGTATCTATAACCTGTTGGATATAGTTAGTTTTATGTATTATGGTGTTGTAGAGTTAAATCATGCAAGATACATCAAAAAACTAATACTACTGTCTTAGATTTAATTCTGCTTTCCTGTTAATTCATTTATATTATGTAAAATTTTAACATGTAACAGTATTTTGAGGAAATATTTGATTAAAGGTCCTTCCATTGTACTATTGCTAGATATCTGATAAGATATATGTATTTTTATATGAATGTGCTGAAATATTATATTATTATCATTTTCCTTTTTAAAGTAGTTGAAGTCTTGATTACATTATTATCTGAAATAATTAAAAAAGTTTTTGTTGCTCAGTCTTAAGCTTCTTGTTTTTGGCAGCTGTCCCAGGGAACTCTCCTGGCTGTTTCACCATCACTAATTGTTCAAGATAAGCAGCGAATGCATGACCTTCCTTGTGGTGCAAGAGTTGTGTTTGGGGCAAATGGCTATGTTTACATAACCCCAACAGTACCCCAAGAACAGGCCTCAACTTATACAGTCAACTTTGAAGAGGTACATCTCTGTATATGACTCATTCACTGTCTTTTGTCGTTAAGGTCCCTAGGTATGTAGCTCCTGTGAACTTTCTTTTAAAAGAAAGATAGCCCAAAAAGAGAAGGAAAGAGTGAACATTTGAAGGAGAAAAATGAAAACAGATGGGAATCACGCTGACTGTGGTATTTCATTGGGCTTGATATTATGACATGATTTATATCACTTCAGTTCCTACCTGCTTAAATGATTGCATATCTCAGTATAATTACCTTCTTCCCCATTTTTCACATTCAAACATTTATTAAGTATACCTTCCCTTCGTAAATCTAAATTTTTCTTGCAGTGAGTGCTATGCACGAGTCTTACCTTTGGGCAGAATGGTAGGGAGAAATAGACGTTAGTAATAGGTAGGAACATTAGGTAAAAGTTGTAGGTTGGAACTTTAGGTAGTAGTAGTTGGTGGGAACATTTGGTATGGGCCTCTGAAAGTACTGAGCTAGAGTTGTCCTCTGCCAGTGGCCTGCTATGGATGAGGCACTGAAGGCTAAAAAGCAACATTGGAGTTTGCCAGTTATGGAGACTATTTTACTGTGGCCATCCCCTTAAGGGAGTTCCTGAGGGGAGCAGGCATCAGAATATGGATTGATAGATTTACAGTAATATCTAAAACATATAAACTTATTTATTTTTTTTTATTTTTATTATACTAGATCGCTGTTTCCCGCGTCAGCGAGGTAGCGCCAGGAAACAGACGAAGAAAAAAATACCCCATCC
>JAYMFT010371181.1:0-21621 GCA_038088735.1 Panulirus argus
CCTTCCACCTCCAATTTGGTCTCCCACGTCTCCTTGTTCCCTCCACCTCTGAAACATATATCTTCTTTGTCAACTTTCATTTTTATGACAATAATATAGAGCTCACTTCTTACACTCTTCCACACACTCCCACATTCCCTTACATCAGCAGTAGTGCTGCTCCTTCAGCTCTTGTACTCTCATTAGCCCCCAACTTTACTCTTAAGACATTTCTAAACCATTCTTCCCCTTTACCCTTGAGCTTCGTTTCACTCAGAGCGAGAATGTGAGGTTTCTTTCGTCAAACGCACTACTTATCTCTCCTTTCTTCTCACCTTGGATATATCCACACACATTTAGACACTCCCAGCCTGAGCCTTCGAGAAGAATATGCACTCTGCATGGCTCCTTCTCCAGCTCCATCTTTTAGAAATTGAATTACAAGAAGGGGAGGGTTTCCAGCCTCTTCTCTCCTGTCTTCTACAACACGCAGGGAATACATATGCAGAATTCTTTCTCCCCTACCCCACTATCATTCTGGTGTATTTTGGCTACTGTACACCAATTTTGGCACATCTTGGGGTTTTGTTGCACTGGCAGCTGGAAATGCATTGTCCTCATCAAAATAATTGGCTGAAAAAAGGCTTTCTTCACTCATTCACTTTCCCGCTTGATGGTGCAGATGCTGCTTTCATTAACCAAATAACTGAGCAAATGCTGAAGCACCAGAACCACACTCAAGTTTATCTGGTATCCTAACCTTTTACTCCAAGTTAAAGGTCTTCCTTACTCTCCTTACAAGTTCACTTATAGAAGGGGTATACTTGCTGGATGCTTAGTTATAGTGATGACTAGTGCAAACATAGAATTATCCAAGTAGCAAACTATATGTCCTTATTCAGTGAATCTATCTATCTATCTGTATCTCTGACACCTGTTCGCAAATGGTACTCCCTCAAGGGGGTGGTCGTGGCAATAAAGTCTTCATAAACAGTGAACTCCAGTGCTGCTTCTTTGCCTTTAGCACCTCACCCTTAACAGGTCACTGGCAGAGGGCAACTCTAATGCAGTGTTTGCAGAAGCTCCTAACTTATGTTCCTACTAACTACTTCTGCCTAATGCTCCTGCCTTATGTTTCTACCTAATGTTTTTACCTATAGCTCCTGCCTAAATGCTGCTGTCTGCCACTTCTACCTACTGCTCTTTCTATTTTGCCAAAAGGTGAGGTTAGCGTATACTGCTCATCACATGAAAATCTACAGTTACAAAGAATGAGCTGTGTGAGTTAAGTGTTGTCAAGTGTTATGTATGAGAAGGAGAGATTGTATGTTTGCAGACGGAATGCCAGTAGTTTACATGTGGGTGAGGCAGATAGAAAAGACAGCTACCTGGGTCAGAGTAGTGCAATTTGACATCCACTGAAGTGCTGGCTCACTATGCAGCTGTCATTAACCATCCCAATACCCAAGCGGGAAGTACTGGTAATATACCTCCCTGGTCGCTAACTACCTACCAACTAATACCTATCAGTGAATGCTATCAGAAAACTGAAGCAGGAATCAGTGTGGCATGGGCTGCATCAGTACTGCATGGACAGTTGAGGTCATGCTGTATCACAATGGTTCACATTATAGAAAAAAGCTGGGAATAACTTAGGCACTCATGCTATACCAAATTCACTGTATCCATCTGTGCTGTATCCTGAATTATCTGTTCTTGGAGAAGATAGCTCACCTCTTTGTGCATCCCTTCTTGGTAAGTTTAGATTAGGATTGAGGACCTTATGTATATGTTTATAAAGGTACTCATAGAGCTGAGGATCATCATCTAGTCCTTCTGGAAAGTGATGTAAGTACAACGTGAGTCCTCTTAACACTCCAGCCAAAGCAATAAGGTCCGGCTTGCTCCCAGTCTGTTAAAAAATTTATAATTACTGAGCTGACCCTGCATACTAGCAGCATGTGATACCTTAAATATTTTGTTGAATATTTCTACAATGACAAGAGTACTTATACTCAAAGGAAGATGCAAACAAAATTTATGAAAAAGTTATTAAAATCTTTTTGGCCTGTTTATATTTTCTATGTACCAATTTGACACAGCTACCTTGAAAAATATGTTCTTAAGAATGAAAATACCAAAGATGAGCTACTCTAACAAACAGGAATTCAGATAATTTAAAAAAACACTTTTCTAAATTAAAACATCTGCAAAAATATAAAAACAGCATAGAAAGCAAATAATAAATAAACAGCACAAATCAAAATCTTAATTTCTTTCTCATCCATGATATTATACTAAAGAAGTCTATTGACAATCACATGGGTTTCATTCTTGGAAGACCTTATGACTGGCAAAAGTGTGGTTTGCTAGGTAGAGAGCCTACAGGAAACGTGGGGATTGGGGAAACAACCTTTGAGACAAATACCGTAAGTCCTATAATGAAAACTTCAGGGTTGAAAATAAACATGTTATACTCCAAAGTCCACATGCTTATACAATAAAGGTGCAGAGAAATTAAGAAAAAAATAACTAAAAATGTGATAAAGAGTATGTTATCCCAAATGCCACACCTCCATACTGCTACAAATCAGACAACCAGCAATGCCAAACAAAAGGAAACCTCAACACTTGCCCTAGTAGTACTGCCTGGTTATGATACTCCTACATCTCCCTAGAAATGATGATCTACTGTGCTCGGTTAAAAGCAGCCCATGGGCACACGACACTCACCCAATGCATAGCTAAAACTTTGGTGGTGCCATAGAAAACTGTGGATACTCAAAGTTTGATGACATGCCTGGTGAAATAGTACATGTTATTCTAAGCAGGCACCTATACTCAAAACTGTGGTTGGGAAAGCATGATAGGAAAGGAACATCTGTATCCTATATTATAAAACTGTTCCTTTTTGCTATCACTCCATGTATAATTATGGTCACATAGAAAATCAAACATCAATCATATAAAATACACATATTAAAAATTTTAACTCTTTTCACTTGTCACCTCTTTAATTTTGGGGGGATAACTTCAGAGTCTTCTGTGCTTCTTATGCGAATAAGTCATTAGTTTTGGGTGTAAGTTTGCAACCAAATGTTTTAGGATTTTCCAAGTGCACATGCTAAGATACTTCTGTTTGCATTCCAAAGCACAGCCTTAGGGATTCTAATGGTTACCACTGGTTCAACACCTTTCTCAAGTCAATACAGGCCTTGAAGGATCTTTAAAAGCTTTCTAATTCTACAATGTTGCCCATCTTGTAAGATGCTATATTCTTTTTCTACGATGAATCCAGTCACGGACTAAAGTCCATATCAAGGCCGGGCCTTAATTGAAATATAGAGAGAATTATGAAATGGAGAAAGAAAAGAAAAGGGAAAGTATTCACAAATTTTTGAGAAAGTGAAAGACCTGTCCTTTGAAATGTGACAGATCATAGTTATTGGGATAGCCATGAGAATGTAGAGAGTTCCAAAGCTTCAACATGTAGGGAAAGAAGCATGTATCAAAATGGCCCACCCTTGAGTTGCCGATGGCCACACAATAATCATGTGATGCAGCAGCTTGCCGAGTATTGCACAGTCTAGCAAGTGGTGTGGGTACAGCAGCAGCCAGCTCTTAGAAGCAAAAGCTAAAGTAATACCTGTAGAAGAGGGAGAGTGAACCAACACTGTGGCATAGGGCAAGGGGGTTTAGCTTGGAGCAACTGTTCAGAAGAAAAGAATTTTCAACATCTAAACAAGAGAGCCAGTTTCTTAGAGACAAACTTAGCTATTCACATAATGCAGAGGTTTCCAAGAAAGAGTGGATGTTACAGCAATACCAAGTATGTTTTCATTTCATTTAGGCTGTGATCTAAGCAGTGTGTCTGAAATAGTGATGTCATAATTTAGGTCTACTTTATTTGTGAAGAGTAAATCTAGTGTGTTATTTCTTTTGATCAGTTCTGTAATTTGCAGACTAATAGCTCTTTTTTGCAGCTGCTCATTGGAACTGCATCTAGTGGAATTTTCAGCTACAATGTTATTTCCTATTTGTTTCTATTTTAAGTGAGGAAGCTGGAGTTCCAAAGGAACAATGTGTTTGGTACTAGGTTTCCAAGGAGATCAATTAAGTTTCTGTGTTTCTTATTTGTTCTAGTGGCTTTGCATCTTGTGGGCTATAGAATGATGCAATGAACAAGATTCTGTCTCTCATTTGTCAAAAAGCAAATCTACTCTACCATTTGAGGAATCTAGGAGCTCAATTGTTATAAGTATATCTTTTACATAAAATCCAACTCTTCCAGGTGTTTTTCCTGTCCTGTCATATCTGCATGGAATGTAATTTAGGATCCAAGCCTCACTGCACTAAAGTTGACCCCTGCCAGAAGCCAATTAAAGGTGAGGCACTAAAGACTAAGAAGCGACACTGAAGTTCACTAGTCATGGAGACCCTTTTACTGTGGCCACCCCCTTGAGGAAGTTCCAGAGAGGGAACATGAGTCAGCAATAAAGAAAGACATATAGACAGATAAACCTCACTATTAACATGAACCTTTATACAAACTTCTTGAATGCTGCACATACTTCATTACATTTGGTAAGTAGGACACATGAGAAAGAGGTTCTGTTAGTTTTTCATGATTACTTAGGACAGTGCTTCTAGATAACTATTCATCATACCCCTTTTGTTCACAAAAAGTTTTCATGGATACTGTCTAACCCACTCAGATACATGGGCGGTTTTTGGATAGGCTTTGGTGTCAGCACTCTTCCTCTCTCTCCCTTTCTATGGCCTTTATCAATACTCAAGGAAAGATTAAGTTCCACATTTATACACTATTATCTCATATTTACCTTTTCTTCACTTTCTATTTTCTTTATTCACTCTTTCTACATACTGATGCAAGAACATCTACGAGATGTTACTGGACTCCCTCTACTCGAGGTTACACTGCGAGTGAAAAGTCACCTTTGGTGAGGCTATATCTTTGGGAGTACAGTCTCATCAAAGAGCTCACTCCAAAGGTGCTTGCAATTCCCTACATCAGGAAGTAGCACCCATGGGCTACAGGGTTCTTTAGACAGATCCTGGGTAACACCAGGACTCTTTCATGGAAACTGGTCCTAGGGTAGTTACAATCAAAACAAAAAAGTGATGTGTTGTCAATGGACTGAGTCAGGGCAGTTCAAGCATTCAGAATAAACCATGTAAAGTTTTTAGGGGCCTAGTTGAGGACTGGGAGCTGCAGTTTTGGTGCATTACACATGACACCTAGAGAATGGATGTGAGCAGAAGCAGCCTTTCTTTGTCCATTCCTGGCGCTACTCGTTAATGTGGAAAACGGTGATCAAGTGCAATAGAATACATCTAACAGATAGCTCTGATTTGAAGTATGCAATTTCTAATTAACACCTTTTTCTAATATACCAATGACCAGGGAGGTATACTACCAGTACTATCCACCTGGGTATCAGGAGGGTTAGTGACAACTGTGCAGTGAGCCAGCACTTCAGTGGTTGTCAAGCTGCACTCCTGTGACCCAGTTAGCTGTCTTTTCTATCTGCCTCACATACACATGGACTGTTGGCACTCTGTTCACAAACATACAATCTCTCCTTTTCATACATAACACTTGACAACACTTGAAATACACTGCTCATTCTTCATAACTCTAGATTTTCCTGCAGTGACCACCATGTGCTAGCCCTGCCTTTTGGCAAAATGGCAGGAGCATCAGGTAAAAACATTAGGTAAAAGTAGTAGGTAGGAACATTAGGTGGGAGCATTAGGTAGGGACATCTGTAAACAATGTGCCAGAGTTGCCTTCTGCCAGTGGCCTGTTAAGAGTAAGGCACTAAAGGCTACAAAGTGGCACTGGAGTTCACTAGTTATTGCCATGGCCACCCCCTTGAGGGAGAGCCAGTTGGGAACAGGCATCAGAGATATAGATATATAGATTGATTCTAGTAAAACCAACCCTAAGTTGGGATAGTGGCAGCATACAAAGACGGTCTTAAGTGGGGTCAGTTAAGTATTTGTATGCTTGCAGTGATGAATGGTAGCAAGAGCTTAACAATAATTTTAATAGCACTGAAAAGGTCTACTCCAGACAGACAAGAAATAATATTAGCATTGCAACTGATAACACTAGAATCCTTTAAGGAATACTCCTCTCAAAAATCAATTTAATCAAAATTTCAAAAGCTGATAAACTGTTAAGTTAATATCCGTTGTGCTGCAGGGGCTTGCTGCAGTTGTCAGTAAGATATAGTTTTATTTCTGTATCATTATCACTTCTTTTTATACCTAACTGCCATTCCTACATTCATAGAAAATCTTAACTTTATCCTTTTGCCTCATCCACATCCACATCTACATTATGAGTAAGTGTCTTCCGTATGGAAGAAGCAACCTTAGCTATGTGGGGTTTTACAACGAATCAATGTTTGCAGTGTTGAACAGATGGGTGGCATCCACAACATAAGACAAGAAAGTGTTGCTCATACAGGCTAGGGAGTGTAGTTTCAGATGGGTGTATATCTGGTGTGGTGTTTTAGATTAGGTTGGCAGGGTGTTTTCTTTGGTTAATGTCTGGATATTTCAGTAAGTATTTGTTCTGGGGAGGGAGGATTTGAAAGTATAAGCAGCTAAAGTGTAAAACAGAGGGAAGTTTTTCATTTCTATCTGGGCAATGGGAGTTGGTTATTGGGTGGTCTGGATGAGAAGGTTCATGGACCACTGCACAGAACTGATTATCAAGCTTCTGGTTGCTCAGCAGCCAATGATTGCTGTAAGTGTTTTGCTTAGTGCAGTATGTAGCTTTGTTATATATGCTTTTGCTGTTTATGGGTGAATGACTAGGTAAATGAGTCTTAGTCTGGGATGGAGTGAATGAAATGTTTGTACTATATGCTAAAGGATTCTTTTACTGGCTCAACTCTGGTACCAATTAAGTTTTCAGAGAATGATTAGCTTGTTTAAGACTTAAGTGTTGAAGTCTGAGGTGTGGGGAGTGAATGGCTGACAGCCAGCATGGTTGGAGTTTTGAGTGGGAGTGGTTGACAATTCAGGGTGATGTGAGTGGGTAGGTTTGACTCATATCTGTCAGTGGTTAAGATGGTTTGAACAATATATACCTTAACACCATTTTAAAAAAAACTGACTAAACATCTGATTTTCTTTTCAATTAGTTTATGAAATATGGTATTTTCCATATTCAAATTCATAAAGTGGTTCTGAAATATTACTCAAAGATGTAAGATTATTATCATAAGGTAAAATCCCAAGTGGTGACGTGATTGAATTTTTCTTCTCTGACATCATCATAATATTTTCTCTTCATTTTCCCTATACATTTCTCAATCAAAATCAACCAAAGTGCTTAAGTTATTGAATTTTTCTTCTCTGACATCACCATAACATTTTTCCTTATTTTCCTTACAATCTTCTAAATCAAAATCTCCAGAAAACTATATTTTCCTGCAATATCATTTTTTGAGTATTGTATATTCAATATCTTCATTCAAGAATTCAAAATAAAAAATTCTTAGTGTCCTATGAAACCTATAAGAGAAATATTACCACTTCAGAAGCATCCAACACTTCAAAACAGTCAAACTGGAAACTAAGTTTAGATGCAAAGTAATCAGTCATTAAAGTTCATCTACTCACATGTTTTGCCAGCTGATCTTTGAAAACTCTAAGTATTAGCGACACTTGGTGACGTAAATTTTCAGGGTAGGTTTTGGGAAGCATTCCTAGTGTCCTTAACTGATGATATAGTACTGAAAAAAATGGAAAAGAAGATAAATAGCTCAATAAAGAAAATATCTAAATAATCATATTTACTTTGATTTTACTTTGAAATCCTTGTAATGTATATCTTTATTATTTTTACTAAACCAGCAGCAAAATTTTAAGCAGTGAACAGATGTAAAACAGTACATGTACAAGGTAAGTGTGAGTGAGATAATAAACTGAGAATCGATGTAATAACACATAATATGTGCAACGTAAATGACATGGCCATCAAAACATTAGCTTTCTTTTTAATCTTCAGTGCCATTTAAAGTAAAAACAATACACTTACTCGGAAAATGCACTTATATTACTTCACAGCATATTCAGTCAAAAAACAGGTACAAAATCTGATGGCTACTTGTTTCTGTTTTTCGACAAGATTTGTCTGTGTTAAGTATCATGCATATATTACGGAAAGAGTATTTTGCTGAACTGATGAATTCGGGAGAAGGAGAGGCTGCAGTTGTTATATGAATGAGTATAGAGGATGGAAGAAAAAGGATACATGTGCAAAGGCCTACAGCAATAGGAGAGGTATAAAAGGTAATAATGAGGTTGTAGATAAGAAAGGCACCTGAAATGGATGGGATTACACCTAAAATATTGAAGTCTGGAGGAGATAGTGTGAAAGAGTGGATGCATTTGTTATGTAATTTTGAATGAAAGCAGAAAGTTGTGCCTGAGGATTAGGTGAAAGCTATAATTTTCTTTATTCGAAGGAAAAGGTGCTATGGACGTATGCAGAAATTATAGGGAAATAAGGCTGTTAAGTATACCTAACTGAGTGACAGATGTGACTGAATGCAGGATAGATGAGGAGCAAGATGATTTTAGGAAAGGTAAGCAATGTTTGGATCAGATTTTTAAAGTGTGAATGCTTGTGGAAAAGTATCAGCAAAAGGTAAGAAACCATATGCAGCTTTTATAGATCTGGAGAAAGCGTATGACAGTGTTGAGTGGAATGCTTTAAGGGATGTGTTAAGGATATATGGGGCAGCATGACAAATGTGGATGATGTGAAAGCCTTCTACAGCAAATGTATGTGTAAGTTTCGGTATAAATGTGGGTATGAGGCAGGGCTGTGTGGTATCAGCATGGCATTTTAACTTATATAAACTTATAACATACATATGGATGGAGTGATATGAGAGGAAAGCAAAACTAGGGAAATGGGGTCCAGAGATAGAATATGGTGGTAAGGTATGTTGGCTAGTTACAAGCTTGTTTGCAGATGATACTGTGTTGCTTGCTGTGACTGAAGAGGAGTTGCAGATGATTGTATGTTTTATGATGTGTGTAAGCACAGGCAATTGAAGGTAAATGCAAGTTAAAGTAAATTATAGATTTTTTTAAAGCCCTAGAGAGTAAGAAAAGAAAGTGAACTACAGGTGATCCCTGACTTACGATGGTTCGACTCACGATTTTCTTACTTTATGATAGTGCAATAGCAATATGCATTCAGTAGAAACTGTACTTCAAATTCTGAATTTTGATTTTTCCCAGGCTAGCGGTATGCAGTATGATACTCTCTCGTGATGATGTACAGCAGCAGCAAGCCACAGCTTCTAGTCAGCCACGCAATCACGAGTGTAAACAACAGTATTAAATATATTAAACGAATTTTCGGCTTACAATATTTTCAACTTACAATGGGTTCGTCGGAACGTAATCTGTTTTCCATGAGGGTTTAAAACCTTAGACAACAAGAGTCAATAACAACCTGTAAATTTTACCCAATCCCTCTATTAAACTCTACCCAGTCCTCATAAAGACCCAAGCTGAGTTATCTAAGCACACTTATACCAACATACTGCCCAACAACATATGTATTCTATGTATATTCAACTATATCATTTAATCTATTGAATCAATCAATTTTGTGCCATACCTGTGGAACCTTTTGGACTGCGTATGTCAAGACAGAGTCGCTCAATAAACTGATCTGCGTTCATATCCTCAATAGATATATGAGATCCACATTTCTCCAAAACCATGCAGAACACCTCAAGTGCCACTGCACGTATCTTTGTGGAATTGTCAACATTGTACAGAAGCATGGTGTACTTCTGAAAGAGAAGAATTATAAACATACAAAAAAGAAATATAACATAGCATTGGGTTATAACATAACAAGTACCAAAAGAGTTTGTGAATTATCAAAATGTGTTATATCATAAGATCAATTTCCAAGTAGAGAGAGAGAGAGAGAGAGAGAGAGTGAGAGAGAAATTTATCTATTCATTTATACATTTTATCATACTTGATTTCTGTTTCCCGCATTAGCAAGGAAGCACCAGGAAACAAAGAAAGAAAGACCCATCCACTCAAATACACACATATATACATACATGCACATACACGTACGTATACATACGATTACATATCAACATATACATACATATACATAAATATAAAAGCACATAAACATACATATACATATATGCACATGCATGAAACCATGAGGAAAATGAAACATGAAAAGTTCCCAAGTGCACATTCGCATAATAATCACATTGTCAAGAGAGATACAAGAGTGAGACAGCAGACATAGGACAGTCAGTTGATATACAAGGAAGAGATGTAGATAAGATGCCATTGGTAAACCCTTCCTACCGTTGTTTTCTTATAAAATATACCTTTAAGGTTGGTAATAATTAGTTCATGCATTATGTAAGAACAGAGTAAAGAGAACTGTGTAAAAATATATGTACGAAGAATACAATTTACTATATCATTCACTGATTAAGACCTACATTTTGAACCATGAGACAACCAACCACTCACCTCCCTGAACTGTACCGCCCATATTTTTGTTAAAGAAATTTTCTGAATACCATACTCTATGTCATTCATTTTTAGTTTACGAATAAACTATGAAACTACTAAACATAATTTTGTGGAAAAATATACAAAGAAAATTACCGTATCATTACCCAAGTGAAAGATGAAAGTTATGACCAAAATTGATGTGATTCTACGTGCTGGGTAAGGTTTTTTCCTATATCTTTTATAAATATGTAGATAATCACTAGTTCATGCATTGGGTAAGAGCATACTGAAGAGAACTGTGTAAGCAAAGTATCTGCATTATCAGTGTCAATCATTATTTTTTCATACAAGGTGCTCAGTATATAAACTTCTCTTCTGCCTTTCCATTTTAAACATAAGATTCCTTTGGCATGACAAGACATTATTTGATCTTTTACACAGCTTGCAATGCTTGCATGTGCTTTTTTGTTTTTTCTTAGCATTGTACAACCATTTATAGTTTCACAAAGTAATGTTATCATCAATGACTAATCATGGCCTTTTCCAAGATGTGGTGATAAAGTTTTCACTAATAAGCCTAACATGCCTAGTTCCTTATTACATATGATCTTTGTTCCACTGCCAGTGTATCCTATAAAATCCATTATACAGCCTGAATTCACATCACACTGCAAATAATTTTACACCAAACCAATGTTAATGCAGGGTAAGCACTGTCTAAAGTTTAGTCTGCTGTGCCACAGTATTAGGCTTTCATCTATGCATGTATTTTTCTGGAGCTGATCACTTCCTTAAGTTTCTCTAGTATACTGTCAAGCAACAGCCTTGTTTTATAAAGTACGTCATTTTCAGGTAACAGTGTTGCTTGTAAAAAACAAGACACACAGGATTTGTAGGAAATGATCACGAAACATCAACTTTGGAAACACATTTACTTGAAAATCTCCTCAACTGCCCAATAATCATAGATTCTATGCTGTCTAATGAGACCCATTAGTTTAGCAACACATAAAAACATATATGATTCATCATGAGTCACTTGTCCTGTTCTCTGCCAGCATACTACAAGGTATAATGGAAGGCAGTGTTGACTGTAGATTACCATTGTACTTGTTTGTTTGCTGTACAATCATATCTACTAAGTAAATGTCAAAAAACTCTTGAAAACTGTCAGTTTCTTGACACCCATCAGTCACAGGCAAATCTATTAATAGACCCAAATTTGGAACTATCAAAACTGAATAACACTGGAGTAAAAGAAGTTGAATTCCAAGTCCATATATCAGAGTTCTAGCTAATCCTATGCTGCTTCTGGGCTTGAGCACTGCGTGTGATCAGGTCTACACTCATTTCCATTTCCCTAATATAACTACCAATTGATTGTTCCTGCCTTCCATGCATTTCAGTAAGATATATCTCACTGATCTGTGAATGATAATGCATCAAATTCACTTTGAATATCACTGAGATGATCTTCTCAATAATTCGAGTTATCAGACACAGGAAACATTTGCTTGAGAATCTCCTCAAGTGCCCAGCAATCACTGATTACCGGGCAAAAATCTTGTACTGAATGCATTGACATTCTAAGGGTGATACATAATATATGAGAAAAGAGAAAATCTGTGATCATTGTAAAGTACTGCATGATAGCCATCTGAAGGGATGGAGATATATTCTTGTGCCTAACACTAGCCACTGGCAATTCACATCCAAGATATCGTATATGATATGGTTGTAGGGAACCACTAACGAATTAGCATATCATATATGAGTGCAAGGAACCACTACTGAAGTAGCATATCATATATGAAAAGACCCCAGTAAAAGTTTTATTGTATTATATAAACTGTTATTCTATCTCAGTACAAATACAGAGGAGATGCATTCTATGAAACAATTTGTTTCTCAGTAAATGTTACACAGTTTGGGTGCCTATCAGGTAAAAAAAGAAAAAAATACCTCGGGACCCAAAACAAGGTACACAAACCTTCCTTACTCTATACATATATACCGAAAAATACATTCTATTAACATCGTTTAAATATAGATATGTAATTAAACTCATTCTTTTTCTAACAAAAATAACAATCTATTACACAAAAACTGAACCTTTTCTTGCTCTGGGTCCACTCTAGTTTTAGTCTCCCAGAGCTGATGCAGACAAATAAAATTCCTTTGCAATAGGAAAGAAATACCTTCATTAAGCAACAAAGTGCCCTGAATAATCCTCTTTGTTATAGCAAACCTTATCGTGGACCTCCATTAAGTAGGAGAAAGGCATACCTTTGAAATAACTCTTCCTTGCCTTTACATAAGGGTACTCCACATGCATTCTGTGAGTCCAGAGGCACCTCACCTTGAGCTATATAAATGCTAAATACCTTGAGAAACCAATCAACAACACTGTCATTCCCTTTCTTGAGAAACTCCACCTCTATCCCATACACTCCTTCCATTTTGCCACACTTCATCTCAAGCAAGGCTTTCACTACCTCTTCTCTTTTCACCAAATCATTTACAGGAACTCTCTCACAATGCATGTCACCTTGTCCCAAGCACTCAACATCTGCCACTCTATCATCTGAGACATGAAATACATAAACATTTGAAGCTGCTGAAGAGTGTGTCCATCAGCTGCAGCGATATTATGACTGCAGTTAAATGAAGACACCTAAATAGCTCATCCATCTTAAAACCCCCAAATATTAACTATTTATCTCTGATGCCTGTTCCCTTCAAGACCTCCCTCAAGGAGGTGGCCACAGCAAAAGAATCTTCATAAATGGAAACCTCTGAATGTACAAAAAAAAAATAATAATAATATCTATGGCATTAACTAACATCAAAGACAAAACATAAAGTCAAAATTTAAGCAAAGTAGTAGTAACAAGTATGATGAACTTGCAGTCATCTTACCAGCCCAGCTAAACAACCATATCAACTTTGCACATAGAGAAAAGAACAAAGCACTGAGTGAATAAAAAATAAATGAAACTACATATCTAGCATCTGCAAAGCCCAGAGATGAAGGTCATGAAGTGAGGTAAAGGTCATGAGGTGAGGTAAAGGTCATGAGGTGAAAAAAGCATTAGCTGATGAAAGCAACAATAAACAGGTTCACATTGTGGCACTGTAAGGAGTCATGAGGACATAGGTCTGGGTAAGATGCTGTGCAGATGGTAAGATAACATCAATGAGCAACAGCAAGCCTTAAAGACATTACAGTGACTAAAGAAGGTGAAATACTGACAGATGCACCCTGTTTTAAGGGTTATGATAGTTTTGACCCCCCTGTAGGCAAATGCCCTCTAATACATACAAGGCTCTATCTAAAGTTAAGAAAATACATATTCACCATATTCTCTGTTAAAAGTTAACTGCATCAACTAATTCATTTAAGAAACCTGCTTGTCAAATTAGTTAAGCCAACTGCTTGCACAACATAAAATGAAAATATCTGAGAATAAAATGAGCACTACTTCAGTAAATAAGGTAACCAAACTACATATGGGATGGAGAAGGTGAGATCAACAGAAAGACTGAAATAGGAATTGGTAATTGTTATACAACAGTGGCACAGTGAATGCATTATTTAAATTTAAGTGGGACTGCAATGTTATATATAATAAGGTATGAACATCAATTTAATTAAGGAGGTTACAGAGAAAACAACATCATCTTTCTGATGGCTTTACTTTTCCCAGATCAGTGTTTCCATTACTATCCCAGCAAACCAACTCCCATTATTCTACAAGACAAAATCTTACTCTGATTTCATCAACATATTTGATAATCCTCTTGGAATCTTTCTCAATAAGAGTCTTTATAACATCAAGTGTGCTTTTCTTGGACTCCACGAAAGCCTGGTGTCTGGACACACTTCGCCCAAAGACGATGAGTCCTTTATCACCCAAAACATGGCTCACATACAAATCTGAAAGATATTTCTCTGCAATAATAACTATTCACTCATTATTATCATTATCATCTAATCTATTCCTTTAACTTCAATGACATATCTCAAATACCTTGAGATTAGAAGATGAGGTTATGTACAAATTAAAAGGGGAGATTAAGGGTGAGTATGTGAGGTTGTAGACTGCTCCCCTTTCACATTGGCCTGTGTGGTAAGGATGAGAATGAAGTTGGGATTAAGGGTGAGGGTAAAGGTGAAATTTTAGAAAGAAATAAGGTTGAAGGTTAGAGTGAGTATGAGCCAATAGTTCTCACTTTACATATTAAAAGTAATATTGTAGGTAAGGCTGAAGGTCAAATTATGTTAGTGTGAACACTGGATTGGAATGTTCCATTTAAACACTGGCCTATCATTTATCATGCCCTTAGCACTTTTAACTTCATTGAAATATCTACATTATTACCTATATATACAACATGGCATCTACACATTAAAACAATTTAATATGGAATATTAATTAATCAATCATTTGACACCAACAGTCTTTGACTATTTCTTAGAATTACTTATAGCCTTCGCTGTTCGCTAAATAGTAACAAGCCAATGTGGGAATACACACGCTTAATTTGGTTTACCGTATTGGACAGGCGTTAAATCCCTTGAGATGTATTCGGCAATGTCTACAACTACATCCCGGGCTGTATCTGCGTCTCCTTTCCCATTTCCAGAGTCGCAACTATGTAATTTTTCGAGCAGGAGCTCAACTTCCTCCCTTCCACTGGCCGACATAACAACGCACGCTTGTCACCAGTACCATTCCTGCAAACACATTTCTCGTACAATATAATCTTTAAGTCATTATTTACTGCTGCACGGTACAAGTATTGATCTTATTATACCAGTTTCTGAGCAGCTGTATTTATCAAACAAAAATTTATGTATGCACTTCAACTCATACATTAATATCTATCCCAGATATTTATTGTTTAACGAAAAAAAATCCAGTATGTTCGCTGTACATGTTTGATATTTGATTCATAAATTCGTTGCAGATATTCGATATATATTACATACATTCTCTGTCTATATTCATTAGCTTTCTCTGTACATGTTCGCTGGTTATTTCCTGTATTCTGAGTTTAGTGCATATGTTCGCTTTACTTTTTCATAATTTCGATGTACATGTATCCTTGTAGCTGGCCGTTTCGTTCGCACGTTGGATATTTCGCTATTTGTTTCGTACGTTCGCTGCAAATATGCACTTGATGTATCATACATTCCCTGGCTGTTTCATACATTTGCTGTACATG
This sequence comes from Panulirus argus, assembly GCA_038088735.1. Classification (NCBI taxonomy): domain Eukaryota; kingdom Metazoa; phylum Arthropoda; class Malacostraca; order Decapoda; family Palinuridae; genus Panulirus; species Panulirus argus. Next base: position 15,766 of record JAYMFT010371181.1, read on the forward strand.
TTCGCTGCCTGTTTCTTACTTTCATTGACTGATTTGTACATTAACTGTGTTTGTTCCCTGGATTTGTTTACTATGGTCACTATAATAGGTGCTACTATAGTATGCGGTCTACCACAGTATCAAACACTATAGCATGCGGTGTACCTCATTTACTACCTAACCTAACCTAACCTAACTTGACCTGACCTAACCTAACCTAACCTAACCTAGGTTAGGTAGTAAATGAGATACACCGCATGCTATAGTGTTTGATACCGTGGTAGACAACATACTACAATAGCACCTTGCATGGTGCTACTATAGTATGCGGTCTACCACAGTATCAAACACTATAGCATGCGGTCTACCTCATTTACTACCTAACTTAACCTAACCTAACCTAACCTAGGTTAGGTTAGGTTAGGTGGTAAATGAGGTAGACCGCATGCTATAGTGGCACCAAATATTGAATACAACCAGTGGAATGGAAAGCGAAAGAGCCAGTGATGAAAATCGTAGGAAATTACTCCTTTCGTATTTGGAGTTCAGGTGAAATGTGCACAAATGATAAGAAAGTTAATGAGATTTCTAGACGCTGAATTGGATTAGCAGACATTCTGTTTTAGGACATTGAAAGCATACTAGACTATCCATCACATCGATCCATAATTACAATAATAATTCTATAATTCTGTCGGTAATAAACGTATTTTTTGTCACAAGTCCTTGAAATAAAGTCACTACCGTCTTGTCTTTATGATGATTATGGTGTTTCTGTTCTTATGTACGTGTTACCCCCTGACGACTAAGTGCCTCGTTAGGATGTCATTATTTCGTTACCCCAAAAAGACTGATTGCCACATAAATCATGTCTGATTATGATGACATTGGCAGTCCAAAGTTCATCACAGACCTACTTCGCCTGTACACAGACGAGACAAAGACATTCATTGAACAAGACCAGCTGCAGTTAACATAAGTCACTGACGTTAGGCTAGAGTATTTCAGAACTGACTTTAAATCGATTTGTATTATAAGGACGTGGTATTCAATAATATATTTGTCTTGACAAGGGCCAGTGTATCTTATCCTGAAGTTCTTTGAAGAGCCTATTGAGTCAAGGGGCCTGACCACTGTATTTACAGGTGTTTATCCTCATTTTTGCGATGTATATATTCATTATAATAGATGAGATATTAGTCTTATCACTACTGTGTTTGTTGAGCAATATCCTAATGGGTATTTCCGTAGTGGAATCGACCCCCAGCACCGCCACTGTGGTGTTCTGATCACGCCTTCGGATGTGGTGGGCTACAGAAGGCACTGTGAAGTAAGGCGTCGGTCAATTCATTTTGTGCCACAGCGGGTCACCAGTCAAGGTTCGCGCGTTAGTGAGCAAAGCCCCTCTGTATAAAGTAGCCGGCCATTGAGGAAAGCTCACGCCCTTTGGCCATCAGTGAACAAGGACCGAGATCTCCACACAGCGAAGCTGGTAGCAGGAGGTCCCTGAAGGCTACAGGCCACGCCACGGCGGCCTCAGTCGCCCTGGGCACATCAGCAACAGAAGAAAACAAAAAAATCATGTAATTTAGTTGATTACGTTATTTTTTCTTCTGTTCACTATCAAGGGACTTTCAGCTCGTGCAGTTAAACTACACGAGGGGAAAGAGAAATAATGGTCCGGATCTGGTTTATTTACCTCGGTTAGTCCGGCTCAAATGGACGAGATGTAATGGAGCGACCGTCTGGTCTCCGGTTGCGTTTCGCTTACGTCATCTTTGGAAAAAAATAGGAACTTCGGAGATTAGTGCGTCTCGATGAGGTCCAAACTCTCATGACCTCTGCGTCAGGAAGTTCTTTAAAAAAAATCAATTAATCTCTCGATGATGATGATGTGTCTGTATTCCCAAGGCAGGTTGTATACTGAATGTCGGGTGTTTAAGGCGAAGCTGAACTGGCTCGTGGGATTATACGAGACACTTACACTGGTTGTCTGGTGTAGAGTTGCAAGGGCTTACATCATCGCTTGTTAGAATAGCGCTCTCAGGATTTTTGTACAGGGTGACTTTTGAGTTCTGCAGAAGAGCTGGATATGGAAAATCTGCAGCGGAAGTAGTTTTTGTAAATAAATGCTTCGTTCGTGGCGATGAACGCGGGCTTCTGTGCTTCAAACCCGTTCAATTGACAATCGGTACACAGTTATTCGGGTTGATGAAGGGGCAGATTGGTGGAACTTCTGTGACATGGGCAACAGAAACGTGTTTCCCGTTGGTAGGAACTCTGGCACAGGCAATAGCAGCATATGTCCTGTTAGTAGGACATCTGTCCTTGGCAACAGGAGCGTATTTTCCTGTTAGTAGGACACCTATGTTCAGCGACAGGAGAGTGTGCTATTTTAGGGAATCCTCTGTCACAGGCAACAGGGGCGTGTCACCTGTTGGCCTGACGACGGGCACAAAGAACAGGTGCGGTTTCTGTGGGTGGGACATTCGGCACAGTCAACGAAGCCTGTGCCCCGTTTGGTGGGACCTCAAGTTGTAAACAAAAGCGTGTGTGTGTGTGTGTGTGTCCTGTTCCTTACAAGAGACGGTCGTTGTCACGACGTCCGTCCGTTATGGACAAAACCTGTTGATCGCGTGACATACAGAAACCACATCACTAATGGTTTAGGAGGAGTCCAGTCCTGTACCAGTAAGTTATTCAGCTTGTATCATTATTCTCATATAACCCCAGTTATGGCGTGGATTACGGTGACGTAATGTTGGTCCTGACCCGTAAGACTAGACGTAAAGATTCAACGACTGCTAATAATGGTGATTATTATGGGACTTAGTAAGCATTCATTTGTGACCTGAAGACACAGGCATCTTTATTTACTGCAGCCTCGTAACGATTGATTAGAAAGGTAAGGTATTAGATGACAGGGGTAGCCCTAGAATCAACATTTCTACGTTGTCATCTAATATCGGCAAGTGATAGCAGTTCAAAGTCGAAACCGAAGGAATCAGTTAAGAAATACGAGACCTTATGTAAATTTCTTATCTGGTTCTTCGCCAAATTAATTCTCAAATTATTCTTAGGGAAGAAACAGCCGGCTGAAACATATGTCTCACTTGTATTTTTGTGCTTGCACTTGCACATTGTTGCCACTTGCAGGTGGACAAGGCACTATAGATCTGGTGTACCACCTAAACCTGTCCCCGTCATCCACACAGGATGTTCCTCACCCATCAGAAACACGGCCCCTACGGAAATAGGGATTCTTATCCCCAGAAACGACACCCGCAACACAAGGGAATGGTAATCAGTTAATGAGTTTGTATCAACCGGAGGCGACCTGCGGACGGCGGACCTGCCACTCAGACCCCAATAAAGTACTTCCACCAAGTGACACAGCTTTACACACTAAACGCTGATGCGCCGCTGTTGACCGCACCTCCAGAGGGAGTCATCGTCCAGCCTCGGCCTCTGTCGACGTAATAAGACTACACCTCTCATGTCCCGAGAGACGACAGCTGATGGTCCCACCTTGTTCATTAAACGATCATACATTGCTAGAAGATCGCTGTAGTTATAGATATCCTAATTTAGCTGAATGTAAACGCCTACCTCAAGGCTCAGTGTGAAAATACACTGTGTGTTAAGAAAGCCTGTTAATGTTAAAAGGGGTTACTGGGTAGTCTTTGAATATATTAGGGCGAGGTTCCTGTCACCTTTGGGAGTAGCATCCAAGAGTGTACTTACAAGAACGCGACGTAGCTGACATAGTCAGGTCTCACAGGGATCTGTCATAGGATTCTCCTCTCTTCATATAGCCATGTAGATAGACTGTAGGCCTTATAAGTGGACCATAGTGTTGCACAGGAACGTTATGTCCCATTTTGCCTGGACCAGTGAGTCGCTATAAGTCTGTGAAAGGCATTACGTTCCCCACTTCCAGTGATGACTCTCGAATTTTTATTCGAATGCATTTACTTTCTATTTATATATTGATAAATCTTACCAGAACTACGCAGCTTTGAACAAACATGATGAGCCAAAGCAGTGTACCGACGCAAAGAAAACATCCCAGTGGCAGTGTACCCTTTGCTCCTCAAAATATATCCCACGTGCACCCTGATGAGGCTTCATATACTCCCTAGGAGTCCGTAGACCTCAGCTTGGGACCCATTGGCCTAGAGAATAAGTCCTCGCTGTATTCTTCAGTGGTTACCCCTACGAGAGTAAACAGAAAATGGGGACATCGAGCAGGGTCGCTCCATATTTCTGTCACTTCCAGTTGTCAAGACGTTTGCTCCTTCCAGAAAACGAGACTACGGGACCCACTATGGTAGATGACTGCTATATTACAAGACAGTCCCGTCCCAAAATATTATCACGTACGGGAACAGCTCAATACGTACGGACGTAATTCTCACCCCAACTGATCCTACAGCCGTAGATTTAACTGCCCTATGCTGCCTTTTGGATTTGAGAGGATTTGTCACTAAACTGTCCCTCTCTCTGTAACAGTTGAATGGAAAGGTAATAAACGTTCCAGTTGACAGTTGAACGGAAAGGTGATAAACGTTCTAGTGTAACGTTTATTTGTTGTGCTAACATTTGTTCAGCGGTCACACTGACATCCTCCATCGTACGCTCAGTTCGCGTCCGTTAAGAACATCGAACTATCCGCCTTAAAAGCTTTTCTTCTGTCCACTTCCACTGGAGAACTAGTTAGTAACGTCTAACGAGTTGTTACGATTTTAACAACCAGTTAAGGTAAAGTCTCACGGTACGATTTCTTTTTTTTTTCTGAGAATTTCAAGATTCGAAAAGTCTATCAGATGTGACATTTCACTCGGATTCTAGTAGCTTAAATAAACATCAAGATGTCGTGTCTCACTGAGTTTGTGTGTCTCGTAAATAGGTATATTTACACAGATATAATCTAACGTATGTGAATTATACACACGTAGAAATTATCAGTGGGTCGTAAAGTAATTACGAAACTAATCTGGAAATTAGAATACACAGTTTTCCCCTAAAAAAATTGTGAAGATGTGCAGTTTATGTCGGACTGTCCCCCTTCGCTGGAGACTGAGGAGGAGCTTTGGTGTGATGGAGATTCCTGGAGAGCGGGAATACTAAAGGCTTTCTTCCGAGAGATGGCTCTAAAAACTGCCTTGGATTTCAGAAGAACGTGTTTTGATGTCGTGTGAGTTAACACAAGGATATTATGTCTTTCAAGAGTCAACACAAGAATATTACGTCCTGCAGAGTAAAGATTTAAGCTTGATATTACCGGCTGTGGAGGAAAGACGATTCTATTATACATGTTGTAATGTACGGAGTCTCCCAGCGGCTCAGGTAACAGTATATATGTTGATCTTGGCCATTATGGCTGAGACTCGTCATAGGTACTCTCTCTCTCTCTCTCTCTCTCTCTCTCTCTCTCTCTCTCTGTGAAGTACTGTAAAAACTTAGTAGACGGGTCCAATATTTTCCTGATGCATGAAGCTATGAGTGACACGACAGGGTCCGGTCCGTTTAAGAGGCCTTTTTCCTACAGTCTGTTATCCACGGATATTTTCAAGCATCAAAACGAGAAAAATTAGATTATGTATACCAGATGTAATCCGACGTTGTATAGAAATGAATTATTTCATTTTCACGTCGTCGTCCGGGCCCGTGTGTCCGTCAAACAACGGAGCTCCCCAACCCAATTGTCAACCAGCACCAATTATGGCACCAATTACAGCCAATTGCACGGCCCGTATCACAGATTATGCGACCCAGTTTTGCTCCGCTACACACACACACACACACACACACACTCTCTCTCTCTCTCTCTCTCTCTCTCTCTCTCTCTCTCTTTCTCTCTCTCTCTCTCTCTCT
>JAYMFT010371192.1:0-37378 GCA_038088735.1 Panulirus argus
CCCCCGCTCCCGCCCCTTTTAGTCGCCTTCTACGACACGCAGGGAATACGGGGGAAGTATTCTTACACCCCTATCCCTATATATATATATATATATATATATATATATCGCCATTTCCTGCGTTAGCAAAATAGCGTCAAGAACAGAGAACTGAGCCACACAGGGAAAATCCTAACTTGGCCCCTTTCTCTGTTCTGGCTTTTGGAAAAGTAAAAACCGGAGGGGAGGATTTCCAGCCCCGCCCCTACCACCCTTTTCAGTCTCCTGGTGATTAACAGAATGCCTCTATAGTGACACCGTAATAAGGCAAGTAGGGCAAAAGCTGATGTTCAAATTACAAAGATATATGTTTGTTGGGTGCACCCGGTAAGTTGTTTGGGAGGGTGGTGATTGAGATGATGGTGGCATGCACAGAACTTCAGACTAAGAAGGAACAATGTGGCATCAGGAATGGCAGAGGTATGGATCAGGTGTCTGCTTTAAAGGATGTGTCCAAGAAATATTCAGAGAAACTGAAGGATTTGTTTGTGGCGTTTATTGGTGTGGAGAGTGCGTATGATTAGATTGATGAAAATGCTCTGTGAAAAGTGTTGCAAACAGATATGGTTTGGAAGGAAAGCTGCCAAAGGCAATGAAGCGTTTTCATCAAGAGAGTAAGGCGTGTGCGCGAGTAGGAAGGGAGGAGGGTGAGTTCTTCCAGGTGAAGGTTGGTCTGCGGCAGGGTTGTGTGTTGTCACCATGTCTGTTTAATCTGTTAATGGATAGGGTGGTGAGGGAAGAGAGTGCAAGGGTCCTGGAGGAAAGAGCAAGGCTTCAGTCTGTCAGGGATGGAGGGGCTGCTGAAGAGAGTCAGCTATTGTTTGCTGATGATACGGCACTGGTGGCAGATTTAAGTGAGAAACTGCAAAAGCTGGCTTCTGAGTCTGGGAGATTGTATGATAGCAGGAAGTTCAGAGTAAATGTGAGTAAAAGCAAGATTATCATTTTTATTAGTAGAGAGAGGCCAGATGGGATGTTAGCACGAATGGAGAAAATTTGGAAATGAAGTGTTTTAGATACCTGGAAATCAACGTAACAACGAATGAAGCCATGGAAGCTGAAGTGAGTCATAGGGTGGGTGAGGGGGCGATGATCCTGAGAGCATTAGGAATGTGTATAAAAGAGGTCACCCTCTGGGAAGGCGAAGATCGGCATGTTTGAAGGTCAAGTATTTCCGATGGTTGTTGTATGGTTGCAAGGCGGGTGCTTTCGGTTAGAGTGTACGGAAGAGACTAAATGTTTGAGAACAGTATTTGGCGTAATGAGGGTTGATCGAGTAAGAAAGAACAGGGTAAGAGAGAGGTGTGGTTATGAGAAGAATTTGGCTGAGAGAGCTGAAAAAGCTGTGCTGAAAAGATTTGGACATATGAAGATAATGAGTAAGGAGAGGTTGACATGGAGGATACATGTATCAGAAGTGAAGGGGACAAGGAGAGGGTAGAGACCGAATTGGAGATTGAAGGATGGAGTTAAGAAGATTCTAAGTGTCTGGGACCCGAATATACAAGAGGGTGTAAGGAATGTACAGGATCGAGTGAATTGGAGTGATGTGGTATACAGGGGATGACGTGCTGTCACTGGACTGAACTAGGGAATATGAAAGGGGCCAGGGAGAGGTCAATGGGGCCTATTTGTGGATAAGGGGCTGTAATCTCTGTGTATTTTACGTGACAGTTAGAATGTGAAAGAATGAGGCCAAGTTTCCAAGTGCCTCTGGCGCTACATCGCTAATGCAGGTAACGGCAAGCAAGTAGTGAAAAGACAAAATATCCCTTTCTTAAATACGTGAAGTAATGCTTACAGTTTTTCTCACAAGCAGAACATCCTTTCTGAACGACGTATAATAGAGAGTGTCTAATGATAGAACATGGCTATCCTAAAGTTCATTCAAAATTCTTGGCCTGATTCCATTGGATCTGGGCATTTGTCTATTTCTAGGGATCATTTTCTTTCTTTTCAACAAAATGATTATCTCATCATATCTTTCATTGCTGGAACTTGTTATTCCTTCATATGGTAATGCATCATCTGAATTTGTTGTAAAGAGTGACGTGGTGTGTAAGAATATCCACCATAACTTCATTATTATATATGAAATTTTCTGTTATTTTGACATTACGGCACAAGTCTGGTAATGGTTTCTGTGACCATACGAAGATGGGCATCTTCACGTCCTCTCAATGTTGTGCTTGTCCAACTACAAGGACTGAGTCAGAATCTTCATATATCTCACATAATAACACCTTAAGATTTTTCTTGTTCTTCAACACAAGAATTTGGATATCTGTACACTCAACAGAGAAGCTTATCCCCTCTTATTAACCAGTATATCAGTTCCGATAATACAGTACTCTTTAATAATACATTCGAATTGATTGAGTATATTTCATAATGTCTACATATACAGGGAATCCTCTTTCACTGTCATATTTACTGATATTCAGTTGACTAATTCATATCTTCTAAGTGTTATCTTCAGCTAAATTGGGGTTCACCTCTTGCAAATTAATGAAACTAGGTTTTCTGTTATATGATAAGTTCAACAAATACAAAATGTGACATGTAACTAAAGGGACGTATATACATGATTTACAGTTTCTACAGAACCATGATCACTTACTGGGCATAGAGAGACTTGCCTCTCTTACATTATCTTGTTATTTGGATTTTTCACTCTTAACATTATTCGTTCTCAGGTCTGCCCTCTTAACACGTAAACATTTCCGCTTTAATCTTCCTCTTGGAAATTCTTCGCCTCCTGTTTTAACTTACTTCAGCTTTCCTTATTTCCCTGTTCATATGCTTCATACCACGTTTTGCAATATAATAATACTCAGATTTCTGAAGTTTATGAATATCTTTCATGACATTTGCCTTATCTAGTTACGTCAAGGACATTAGAAGAATCCTCGATGCCTCCTTTGGATTTTTCGTGTCTGATCTTTTTTTTAATAATTTACTTTTCGTTCATAACATCAATAATACTTATGTCTACAGAATGCTATTCGAATATGTACCTCATTGCCTGCTTAACTGTCTCAACATTTTTCAGATAACCTTTTTCTTTCATTAGATATAGAAATATTATCTTTTTCCTCTCTTATCTGGACTGCACTGGAGATAGCTTACTTTTTTAAAGATAATCATTATTCGTTGCTTCTGGTTTTCATTTATCTATTTATTCATTTACTGTCACTCTCTTACTCTTAAACAAAAGGGAAAAGTATTTGACCAGTCCTATTTTCCCCGAACCTATCATTATCTTAATACCTCAAATCATTTCTTTTTATTGGTTCTTCTCATTCTTTCCTTCTGCTTAGAATTAGATTCCCTTATCAGGACATCAATCATAGTCCTAAATGGGTTTCTGTTCTCTAACTCTTCGTAATTTGTGTATGTATTTTTTTCAGAAGTTTGGTTAACTTTGATTTCAGTAATATAAACGACTGAAAAACTTGTTTAATTCATTCACCAAGTCTACGTTATCCTTCGCCATTGTTCCAGTACACTTTCTAGTTTTTCCAGTGTGACATTTGACTCTCATGTTGCTGTTGTCTTACTGTCTTACTGTTTGTTCTGCATTCCTTAAATAGTTTAACTTTGAGAACTTTCGTAAACTCTCTTAGTATCATGAAAATACTTAGCCCTCTCTTTAATATTCTCCAGTCTTTACTATTTCATTTTCAAAATAAGGAAGTCCAGGCACAATATGGTCATTTCTACAGCCATAGTAACGGGTTTTGTAAAGCAGAATACCTGCCATAGTTAGCTTATGGACATTTTTCTCTTGGTACGAATTAGTCTACTGCAAAATCTATTTCAAATCTATGTATTACGTATGTAACATCTTTCACTTATATTTTCAAACTCATCCTCACTACCTCTATTTAGTTCGGCTGATGACGCTGTAGATTTGGTATCAATACTTGCTGTACTACTCCATGACCGCTGTTTATTAAGGGAGTCTATTTCCATGATTTCATTGGAATATACGTCGAGTTACTTGCTATAAAATGATTAGAAGAGTTTGGCCTTTCCCATCCTCTGGATGAAAACTGTTTACAACACCATTCAATCCATTTTGAGATAAGATGGTAAATGGGGCTTGGCTTATCATTCCCCGTGATCCCTTTTGCAACACGTACGTGCGTTAGCGATGAAGGATACACGTCTGAAATTTGATATCGAGCTGGTAACCTTGACGAGGGTGGGGTAGACTGCTCCAGAGAGGGACGGGCACAAGATGGCCGGCCGCTGGTGTGTGTGAAGCAATCCTGACTGAGGCAACACCTGACTCTTGGTGTCAATATTCCCCTTCCAAACCAGCCCTTTCCTCCACCCACGCTGTCTGTCTGTGGGAGGGGGTGACGTGACCGGATGAGGTGTCAGTGTGTGGGGGATGACGTGGTTGGATGAGGTTTCAGTGGGTGGGTTGACGTGGCACGGTAGGAGTGTCAGTGGGCGGATTGACGTGACTGGGTGGGGGTGTTAGTAGGTGGGGCTTCTGATAAGAGCGAATTTCCAACCCATAATTTCGATTTATAACTTTTCCACATGAAACATCTTTAGCACGTAAACAAGATCAGTCAGCGGTGTTCATTATCACAATCCTGGCTGCAGCCAAGTCTTAGGATGAAGTGTGAAGCTGAATGCGTTCACTCTGACTAAAACTCTCCCTTTACGGCTTTTGACCCATACCGTCATATGCCCCAAGTGTGATGGTCAGTATGACTGCGGACTGGGTTCAGCCCTGGAAAGTCCATGATGACGTCACCATAAATTACATTGTAAACTATCATTAGGTTCTTTTATAGAACTGATGCTGAACATACGGCTGTCCACCACACACTTGGCTGAGTCGGCCGTCTGACACACATCTGACTGGGACAGTTGTCTGCCACACACTTGGCTGGGACGACCGTCCGCCCCACACCTGACTGGAAGGCAGTCCGCCATACACCTGGCTGGACCTTCTGGATGACAAACGTGACTTAATGTGACAAGGGAGGGTGTTTACTTTGACACAAGGTGGCATAGAGGGAGGGTGGTTAATGTGATCCAGTGTGACAGATAGAGGGTGGATAATGTAACACAAAGTGACATGGAGGGAGGGTGGTTAATGTGGCATGGAGAGAATGTGGTTAATGTAGCATAATGTGGTTAGTAGGGAGGATAATCAATGTGACATAAAGTGGCATGGAGGGAGGATGGTTAATGTGACATTAAGGAAAGGTGGTTAATTTGACATGAAGATAGGGTGTCTAACGTGTCTTGAAGAACGGTTAACATGACATTAAGGAAGTATGGTTAATCTGAAATGAAGAGAGGGAGGGAGGGAGGGAGGGTGGTCAATATGACATTTTATGTGAGGAAGGGAGAGGACTGATGAGAGGCACACACACACACACAGGCACACAGCACAACAGAGGGTGACAACAGGTGCCCTAAATGAGGCAAGCAGCGGCTGCCAAGAGGGAGGTATTCAGGAACTGGGGGTCAGACGGTACACGGCGCCTGGCGGGGGCAACACGAGGCTTTGTGTGTGCAGGCAGGCGAGTACGGGAGGGAGGGAAGGAGGTAGCAACTTCACCCACCCAACACGAGCGACGTGCGAGGAGGCGCGTTTTTATGGCTAGGACGCCAACGTACTCCGCCGCCGCGCCTGCAGCTCTGGGTCTTTCGGCCCTGGAGAGGAACATCGTTACATTTTACTACTCTGATTGGGAGGCATTTCTAATCGGCGGAATCTGTCTAAGCCTTTCTAGCTGGAGTGACATTAGACTCAAACCCGCTTTGGCGTAAGCCTTTTCAGGGCAGCGAGGCGTGGTTGCGACAGCTTCACCCACACAGCTGTCAGCACACACCTTGAACTGAAGTTAGAAACTTCATAGCCAGTCACATGGGTATATCTCATGACATATGAAACCTTTATATTTTTCAGCTCTGCTCCGCGGAGTCATACGAACCCTTCCCAAATTACGAGAGAGATTCCAGAGGACACGTGTTCATGACTCAGTCAGACCAACAGACAATATTCAGAGTATGATTTACAGGCCATCGGAAATGCTTGTCCTCCAAGCAACCATTTCCCCTCACACACACACATACACACACACACACACACACACACACACACACAGCCATAACATTTTTGCACAGTACCAAAGCTCAGCGCGTAATTATGTGTAATGTGGCGGGTACAAAATTGCAGGCAGACGCATACTGGTAGATCGCTCTTCAAATAAGAGGAAATAAGAGATCTTCAGAGGCAGGGGATATCATATCTAGAGAGGTTTGAGTTAATAAGAGGGTTGTAATGATCCTGCATTATTGCTGAAATTTCTGTGGTCGACTAGGTGAGAGACAAAAAGGATGCGAAAGCTCTTCCTCCACGGGGGTCGAACGAGGGGAGGTGAAAAATGAGAGATCCAGGTGAGACTTATGACCTACCCTGATCCACTTCACTGAGTTCCCAGGGCAGCAGTCACCAGGGTGACACCAGACCAGTGACAGGCGTTCAGTCAGGTAGAACGGGAGATGAGACAACTAAGGAATGAAATTAAAAAAAAAAAAAAAAAAAAAATATAAAGCAACAAGGAAGATTGCTTAAGGTATGAGAGGACGGGAAAACATTGATAGCGTCACGAATAACAAGATCAAGAATAAGATGGACGTGGTTAAAATAATTGGAAGACAAGGAAGGCAGAATCACTGGTTAGAACTAGGTGGTAGGGTCACCGAAGGTGTTGAGAAAAATACATCAAAAATTTGTCCAGGACAACAAATTTGGTACTGTCAGTTAGTCAGTCGGATTGCAATCGAAGAATTTTAATGGAATGTCAAAAGTCAAAGGGTTATGTGACATACAGGTTATAGTACGAAGACTTCACTGACGACAGACTGATGGAAATTATTTACAATATACTGAAAACTAGCATTGACAGGACAATGAAAAGCGAAGTGAAAAGATGTGGCTTGGTAATGATAGATAACCAACGTGAAAACCACATTGTATCTAAGGACTGGGATAGAGAAGGAGGAAGGATAGAAAATCATAGTCATGCAGGAAGCTAGGTATGAAGAAGACGAGTAAAAACAGTAAAGACAAGAAGGATGGAGATATATAGTAAAGGGGGGAAAGGAAGCCTTCTGAAATTAATCTAAGAAGGAAGAAAGCAGTGAGGATGTCTTAAGGCAGGTGTGCATATATATCATGAGAGAAGAGTTAGAAAACTCAAACCGAAAACAAAGAGAGCGAAAATGTCGAGGATGAAACTAGCATTAAAGGCAGACTCTATCCTACGCGAGTGGAACCGAATCAGCTACAAAGTTGGTCCATGCTAAAGGCTATGTTGTCAGGCAAAGAACAGCTAGGTTAATCACCTCACTGACACCATTCAGTACAATAGAATCATGTCCCATAACTACAATGAAATTCAGTCACATATCACCTCTTATAAAGGGTTATGTGTCAAATATGAGTCGTGTATAGATCTCACAGCAGGACCCAGGAATTGGCGGGAACTGGACTTATTGATACACATGAGAGAATTTACAGATATATGTCTTGACTGATCTCAAACGTCCATTCTTGACTAATCTCAGAGACATCCATTCACATCATTACATTCTGGGACATCACAGGAAAGGCTACAGCTACAGTGAGATACTTTCGTACAAATTGGTCGCTAAATAACCCAGGTATGGCTGTCTTCGTCATCCCGTTCCTAGAACACCTGCGCATCACCTGCACGTGCGCGGTGAGCCATAATGTGCTTCATAACCACCCAGCAGGACCCTTGCTTGTGTCGATGCTGAAAATTTTATATATATATATATATATATATATATATATATATATATATATATATATATATATATATATAGATAGATAGATAGATAGATAGATAGATAGATAGATAGGTAGACGGATCTAATTTTCACAGCACCTTCGAAGCGCTGCTGTACATTTAGCGCTGACCGCCACATGTTGCCCACGTGTGGATGATGAATTCAAAAGCTTTCTGTCTCATTAATGCTCCTGCCATCGCCTCTCTTTAACCTTCCCTTTCCGTACTCCGCCATGTTGCCGCTCTGTCTCTCATCTGTCGGCATTATTTTAGTCATTGTTCTTGTGAACTGTCTGCTTGCGTTCCCACCCCTAAGGTTTGAACCCGTGGTACGCGCTGGGCTGCTGCTTCCCACAACTTTTGAGAGGAGATCGGCCACTCGAGGATTAGCAGTTATTGATGCCTTCTTTTCCCCTTTAACAGTCAGGTCTGTACTTACGGAGTCCTGGTTAATTTCTACTTTATTTTTTCATTTTACCTCTCTCTTTCACCCGAGATGGCCTTGATTCGGGGCATGTTATCTGTCCGTTCAATGTCGGTCACTACTAGAAAAGAATTATCTCAAACATGTCTCCGTGAGAGGTAACCAGTTGCTGTCTTCCAGCAGCCAAGGGTGAGAAGCTCAAGAGTTGTCGAGGCAACGTGGAGGCGACTCGGGATCAGCTAAGGCTGTGGCTCGCAACCGATGGGCCAAGGGCCACTAGTGAGCCATGGCGAGTGCCCTAGGTGGGCCACTTGGTGGTGGTGGGAGGGGTTGTCAGAGGTTCCATGTGTGTTGACGTCTGAATGGCCATGATGACTGGTGGTTCTGTACGACATTTCAGTATTATTTACACGTTCATTTTAGAGTGTGTACGGTATTTCAACTGTCACAGGTCTGATGTCACCCTGGTGACTGCTGCCCTGGGAACTCAGTGAAGTGGATCAGGGTAGGTCATAAGTCTCAGTTTCCTATAAGCGTGTATACAGTATATACCCCACAACATACAGATATTGATAGACTTTCCCTGAAAGCTGAGCCACAAGGTCTTTAGATAAGCTTTACTGGACTATCATTTAAAGAAAAAATTGAGAACCACTTGACTAAGGGTAGCATGGGCCCTGGGCCAGGTGTGTTGGTCAGGGAGGTTCTGATGTTGGTAACTTGGTATCGACGGTTCGATCGAGTTTGGCACTCGGAAAGGTACATACACATACACATACACTGCTGGGCTAGTCGATACAGTAATGTTTGACTCACACACACACACACATACACTGCTGGGCTAGTCGATACAGTAATGTTTGACTCACACACACACACACACATCAATACTGAATTTCATAAATAACTCAGAAATCAGTTAGTTCCTGGTGCCAGGACTTCCTGGTACCAGACACACAATTCTCCAACAAGGTTCCACGAGGAAGAATATAAATCTCAAAGGCAGAGAATTCGCCACACACGCACACAGTTGCCGACTGATTGGTGAGGAAAGGAGAGGAACTTGAATTCAACAATGAGGTGAATGGAAGTGATCCAGAAATCACAGACAAAGATGAGGATAAACTCAACAAGTCACACTTGGTTCCATCGGAAGATACAATAACAAGAAAAGTGGGAGAAGACACAGAAGTGGGAGGACTAACCAGACGGGTAAATTAAATCATAAAATCCCAAGAGCTAATGGTAAACAGTGAAGATTTAAGCCAATGAACTTTAGAAAAAATATCTTGTTAGTGATAGGTGCTTAAAGTTCCATGCTAATGTATAACCAAGTAAGACCAGAGGAACTAGAATAAATTCAAGAAAACTGTTGATGAACGAGCAGGATGGTGCAAGTAGCAGCGTGAGTAACCATGTCGAGAGGTGGTGATGGTCTTAATTCAAGAGAAATTCACCTGCAAGGAACGAGAGTGGGAAGCCTTACATTTGCAGGAGGGTGAAAACATTTGGAGGTAAAATTTCGTAGTGAACGTACTGAACTTTTTGTACCAGAATGTAACAGATGTTATCACAGACGTGTCGCAGGATTTAGTCTTCCTGGATAACAGGCTGGAAAGTGAAAAAATTACGGTATCTACTGCCCTCAACTTGGATAAAATTGATGACCTGGCACTTGGGACTTTGAAGACAATAAGATCCGCAATTGGAGAAGTATAAAAAAGGAAACTACGAAGCCATGAACACTTAGTTTAAGGAGACCAACGGAGAAGCTGAATTCCTGGTTGTGGTGCAACCATACCAGAGCCTCTGAAGTCTACGACAAGGCCGTAGTTAGATGCTATCTTTGAAGACTATCGTTTTTATATTGGCAAACTTGCTGTTCTTTGGAAATATACCTTCAGCAGATGATGTATTTAAAAAAAATTTAAGGGACATATTATCAGTAAAGACACAAGTACCTGTAACTAGATTATGAAGCTGACAAGAAGAAAATTACTGATACAGCGGGAGGCATATGTGAAAATGATCAATATCTGTTTTTATTCTAGGTTTGCATTCGAAAACCCGGGGGTACCATTACTAACAGCCTGGGAAGGGAAAGTTACCGTAGATGATATTGAAGAAAATCCTACAGAAGGTTCATGAAGTAGGTAGAATCACACAAAACTCCTAGATTACATAGCATGTGTTTGCAAGAATGAAAGAAGACTTTGTTACACCAACAGAGATGATGTTTCAGATACTATCGACGAGAGCAATCTTCTGACAGAATGGAAGGAAAGCAACGTTGTACCAAGTTCATAACAGACAGAGAAGTAACACTAAACTACAGTTTCACTAAAGATCACGACAGCTAAAGATACAAGAGTAAGTAATAAGGAAGCAAGAAGAGTTCTTGACTGGCGCAAATATCTAGAGCGGGGGACAACATGGATTTATAAAGAAAAGACCTTGTATGACCAACCTGTCAGATTTCTACGATAGTATGAAACTTTCCAGAGAAAAAAAAAGGGGGGGCTGGTCGAGTGGATTCTGTAATCTCAGACCGACAGAAAGAAGGCTCTTGGAAGTTTCCCCCACAGGAATTGATGAAGTTAGACATGCAAGCTCGACCGGAGAGATGCTCAGATAGGCTGACAACTACCCAGCTGGGAGGGAACAGAGAGCATATGTCGGGAGAGTACTTCTCAAGCTGAGCGAAGGTGACAAGTGGGGTTTCCTGCTCTAATGTGTAAGTGATCTGCCAAACGAAGTGGAATGAGACGTTCCGCGTTTGTTTCACGTTGCCAAAGTCACGAGATAAATGAGTAGTAACAGGAATTACACAAATACTGCAGAGAGCTTACCAGGACGAGTGGCTGAGAAAACGTAACACTGGAATATACAGTCACGAATTTGACGAGTGTCTTATCAGGGGAAACAAATTACAAGGGATGTTCTGTGAAAGATCTACGAGTTGACATTATTCCAAACTTGTTGTCAGAACATTATGTGAGAGGAATCGTGAGGGAAACAACCTGTATGATATCCTATACAATAATAAAACTGTCTTCAGGTCTTTGGAATGTGTGATGTTAGGAAGATGCACACAGCTTATCTTCAACATAAGCTGGAGTTTGCCGCAACAGTCTGGTCTCCTGATTTAAAAATCCACATAGAACCATTGGAAAAAATCTAGAGGAATATATTAGGAATGGTACTCGTCCTAAGTGAAGTGAACTTTTCTTTACATAAGTGACTGACGCGGCACAGGCAAACGTGCCTCAATCAAGGCCATCACGGGTGTAAAGAAATATGTGAGAGAAAAAGAATATGAGGTATCATAACGGTTAGTCGTGGTATTCCGGTCTCTACACAAAAACCATGGGATGCAACAGTCATATGCGTGCCTCCGGTCCAAGCCTTGGTGGCGGGGACACATGGAGACGATGATGATTTAAATAATTTATAAGGGGACATAGACAAACTTTGAAGTTGGTCTGATACATGCTTAATAAAATTCAGCCCGAGTAAATGCACAATAATGGGGATGGGACACAGTGAGAGAAGGCCCCGAAACGGTTATTACTTTGCACAATATAAACTTCAAGATTGTGTGTGTGAAAGGAACCCGTGAATTGACGTCATACCAAATCTACCGCCAGAGCTCTATCTCAAAAAATCTCTGTAGAAAATCTATCTGCTGGCAAACATTAGAATTACACTAAAGTAACTGGGTAAGAAAATATTCAGCAAACTATTCATAATGTACGTTAGGCTAAAACTTGAGTATGGTTTGGAATTGGTCGACGCACTTTAGAAAAGCACAGAAAACTAATAGAGACTACCCTAAGAAGGGCAACAAACAAAGTACCAAAATTAAGAGATGTAAATTACAGTGAGAGGTTAAAAATCATAAATTTGTCTACCAAGGAAAAGAAGAGTAAGGGGTGACTTGATCACAACCTCTAAGCTTCTGCGAAAAAATGGCAACCAGAGGACATAATAGATTTATCGATTAGGTTGTTAAAGAAGTTGTATGAAAGTAAAGGATCATAATAGTGCATAAATGAAATAAGGTAAGTGATGAGACTATAAATGTTTACAGCATACACAAGTTTAAAAAAGTTGTATGATATTAAAGAAAGCTCCAGTGATGGGGCCACGTGAGTGAAGAACACCCCATAAAGTACAGGTAAGGAATTATACACACACAATGAAGCTTAGAAATCATATTTGGTTGCCTAAAGACCATTTTATGACAGGACTGAAACTTCTGCGCGGTGATCCAGATAGTGTTGTCTCTAAAGAATTGTAAAACCATATATCCATGGCACAGGTGAATCTAGATGGATCCAAATATCAGCTAACCACATGGCAATGTTTGGAGTACATGATTTGTACAAAATTAGGAAGCAGCAACATTTTCTACCTTCCTGGCAAATAACTCCCTTTGACATTCCTACACCTACTCATCACCTACGAGTCTAGTTACTTATAATCTTCACCTTTAAACACTGCTAAAACCAGTGCTCTTGAACATATACAGACACTGCAGACTGAAAATAACATAGCCTAGTCCATCTATACTGACGGTTCTCGCAGTTCTGCAACTGGAAGGGCAGGAAGTGCTGGCATTGCGATCTAACTCAATGGTAATAGATTAAAGAAAAGTGTTAGAATAAACAACTGGGCATCTACCCTACAAACTGAATTGTCCACCATATTTACCGCTCTTGAGCATGCAGAAATAACCGTCAGAGACAGTTTAAATATCTCGTATTGGTCTTTGGAACCAGAGATAAATATTCAGACATTATTAATAAAGGGATTCAGTATAAATTGTTATGGATTCCCCCTCATTTGCCAAGACACAAAGTAGAACACTCAATCTGAGAATGTTTAAAAAAATGGAGCCTTTTAGGGATAGGTGCCAACTAACCCTGCAAGAAATGCCACATCTTATTGTTAATAACAATATACCTGAAATCTGAAATCTGTATCTGCTTTTTGCATCTAGTCGGTAAAACTTACAATATGAAACCATTTAATGTGTGTAATGAAATATACAATGAATTAACTTCGTAACAACCTATGCAATATCAACCCACTAGGGTCTCACCAAGACCCTTTGTGTCCTCTGTAGTCCCTTTGCGTTACCGCTCACAGGATAAGCATGGGGTGCACGATAAATTTACTGGGGTCAATGGCACAAATCAATCACACAGAACAGGGGCTTCTGGAAAAATACAAAAAAGGGAGCCCAAAAAAATCTTCCTTCCCTCTTACACCACCTTTCGAGAGCCACTAAACTCACTGGTTGACCTTTCTCTCTGACAGTTCAGGAAGCAAATGCAGTATTCCCGCCACCGTCACTTATTGCATCCAGAGACTACTTGCCCCCGTGTTGCAGTACGGAACTAAAACCTCAGGTCCTCAGCCAGCCCATCCGAGCCTCTGCAGACAAGGACAGCCTAATCCTAACCATTATGTGCAAGATCATTGACTTTTCATGTTTGCGTAAAGAATGTGTTTAGCACATTCGCTTCTTATAGCCTAAGTGACTTTACCGTGTATATTTCATCTATATGTTTTCAACTTTTGGCTGTATTTTACTCTGTAAACTTTATCATTATTATTATTATTATTATTATTATTATTATTATTATTATTACTATTATTATTATCATTATCATTATTATTAACATTGCAGTGGAATACCAACATCAACCAATGTTCAGTTTTTACTCACACACACACACACACACACACATATACACACGTGGTCTAGTGGTTAGCGTTACTGATCATGAGACAACACGGGCCCATCCAGGGACGGGCCTAAATAGGTTCGAATTCTAGACGCGGCAGGTGGCCCACAACCAACCAAGGTGTTTATCTTCCCCTCGTGGATTGTCGATAAAAGGGTCCCTGGTGTGTGAATGTCATTACTATTTGTGTGTTGCGGGGAAAGAGTTTAAACACACTCGTATTGGTCCGTCTCTTAACCTTATATGCATGTACCACGTCTGTACTCCTATGTATGTATATATATATATAAACACACACACACACACACCGACCCTAGCATATGCCAGGTATCCATTTTACTCAATAGCCCCCTAGGGGAGGATGAACAGCTGGGTGGACAACGGACCGACCGCCGCGACCAGGATTCGAACCTATGTGGCCCGCGCATGCGTGACAGTCAATAATGCTAACTGCTACATCACAGAGGTGTGTGTGTGTGTATTCATATAGCACCAAAATGGAAGTGGGTGGCACCAAAATTAGAAGTATTAGTAAAGCAAGTTGTCGATAGCCGCAAATCACATATCATTTTTGGCTTGGAAGAAGATCAAATATCAAATTGGGAAGAGACGGGAAAAAAAATTCTTATTAAAATCTACAGGTAGCTATGGAATAGCCAGGTACAATATCGGTGATAAAATAAAGGAGAATTGGTGGTTAAAATCAGGACATAAATGAACAACCAATTATAGTTACTTTTGACTTGGACACGCTTAGACAGGCAAAGAAACTTGAAGAAAGGCAGAATTCTGTGGGGCATTCATCAACTGTGACAGATCAAAGGAAGAGAGGGAGGGAGATAAACAAAGAATACAGTCAGAAGGTAAAAAAAACTGGACACATCAAGAGACGGAAGCGGATGGAACATCCCCAAAAACAACACGGAGAGGTCAGGACTGCTGGGAGATGGTAACGTCAAACTGAAAGTATTATGCACAAATGTTGGTGGATTAGAAGTTTAGCGGAAACAGATGGAGCTCAAGGGTCATATGATGGAAAGCGCATCTAATCTTGTTAGAGTCGTCGAAACAAAGCTCACTAAAGAGATTAGAACTCACTTGTTCTGCCCAGAGAGGTTCATGAGTGTAAGGAGAGAAAGAACAGACAAAGGATGGGGAGGATTGGTCCTCTTGATAAAACATAGCCATAAGTTTCAAGAGATAATGGAAGATGGCCTATTCAGACAATACATAATGTGAAGAGTAACTGGTGGAAAAAGTGCAAAGTGGGATGTTATTGTATAATCCTCTAAAGAATGCAAATGATCCAGAACAAATATAAAATTATAACACTGAAGGAGCAGTCACAATGGTCCATGGAAACATTAAAAAGAATAATGTTATAGAGATGGTAAAGTACTGATAATAGGGGATTTCAGTTATAAAGAGATAGACTGGGGAACTGCTAGTCTCATGGTGACAGGGAGTCATGGAGATATAAGTTTTTAGAATGTGTACTGGAACATTTCCTTTGCCAACATTGTCGATGAGCCTACTATTGTGAGAAGAACTGGTACACCATCATTGCTAAATCTTATCCTCACACATACTTGCATGGTTATTGAGAATTTCATATGTGATACACCAACTGGAAGAAATGATTATGTAATGCTCACGTATAACTATATGGTGAATGAAAATGCTAAAGGAACAGAGGTAAGGCAAAACCTAAGGAGGAGATATAACCGCGGAAACTATGCAAAACTCAATCATTTCTATGTTAACGTAGGTTGGAAATTGGAGTTCGGTAGCCAGGAACCAGGGCTTTATGGTGAGGGGTTCTGTGAAATTTACAATGAATGAGCAGGGACATGTGTATCTCTAGCCTCAAATACAGAGGGGAATGGTAAGAAAGAGGAGAGAATGCTCAATAAAAGGCGTCAAAAAGCAAAAGAGCTTCGAGATGTCCAGTGGCGAAGATGTAAACGGAACTCCAGCCAAAAAAGCATTTGCAAGGTGTAAGAGAGCAAGGAACGAGTATACCAGGATAAGGGAAGAGACACAAAGACACTTTGGAAAGATTGTTGTGGACAAGACAGGAGAAAATCCGAAACTTTTCCATAAATTCATCAAAAGTCAGTTGTCACTTAAAGAGCAGCTAATCAGGCTAAGGGATTCAGAGGTCAGAAATGTTGAGGATGCCGTAAGGATGTGTGAGGAGCTGAATGACAAGTTCAAAAGCGTATTCACAGTGATATACACTATCATAACCCAACGCCAGTGAGATGGAATGGGGAGGAACGTTTAGAAAACATTAAGATAGCTAGAGAAAAACATGAATAGAATACTTAAAAGGTCTTGCCTGGCGCAAGTTTCATGGTCCTGATGAAATTTCACTATAAGTGCTGAAGATGTTGCAGATTCTACAGAGACATTATCTTAGAAACCATGAAACAGAATTTGTTCCTATCTGTAAATATGTTCTGATGGTAAAGAGAAACATCTACAGTACTCAGGGAAAGGCAGCCATGGCATGGCTACAGAAAGCACATGTCTAAAGAGAAATTACATATTCTGTATTCTCAAAAACACGACATAAATGATTCAGTGAAAAAAAGATGTTATGTTTTTCAAACATATGAAGTGTCATAAGAATGTGCCTTGGCCTCACTAGCAAAATAATATGTACAGCAATGATAAATATATCCCAGTCTAAATTGTTCCTAGGCGTTTCCTTTACTGATGGAAATATCCTTCATCTCTATCAAAGCGAATTTTACAAGTCGGAGACTCCCATAGTTACAGCACTGTGTATGGCATCAGTTGTGATAAATAAAATTCCTTGGCTCATTTTACTTCCTTTTGCTTTTGAAGTCGTTACCAGGAAATGTTGAACTCATCAATATATCAAAATCGCCCGAGCCACTGCATCTTATAGTCCTAAATTCAGGAAATTCAAACTTCATTGTGCCTGCAGAGACTTGCAGCTGGGGCTATTGACATTGTTGCTTTACCGAAAGGTATTCATCCTCATGTTCTAGCCACCTCAGCCTGGAATAATAGTGATAGAACTGAGTTCACTCAGTAGAGAGGGTACATCTCACACAACAAATGGCACAGTAGTACAGTCTAGAATGTTTGGAGCCCAACTTGCAACAGAGCAACAGACAGGCAATATTTATGAACCTAAAAAGCGACATGAACCCAACAATCTTCCTGTCTATAATGTTGGAGGACTTGTGGGACCTCTCCCGATGACCCAAGAGGAATCAAGTAATGATGTGTCTGTCATGAGTTCTTGGTTGCAAGACCTGATATACATCTCATCTACAAGACTATTTCACAGTCCTGACCAAGCGGCGGGCGCAAGGTGTGGGTTCATCATCGTGGCCCGTAATGCAGATGTGCGTCAAGATGTTGGATACTTGCCAACTCTTAATGTCCCAGCAACAGAGATGGCAACAGTTCACGAAGTTTTGGTTCAGTTTTTAAAGATTAAGAACACTTTCCAACTACCCAGAGCGGCGTTGTGTTTCATCAAGCATTATGTGCAAAAGCTGCTAAAGTGATTTTGAAAAAAAAAAAAAGAAGGGTTTGGAAACATCATCTCGAGACTTGGTGTCTTTCACACCATCTGTAACAGGTTATCCATTATTGACAAACGTTTCCAAGATGCAGATTCGCAAGACCAGCGTGTGAAATCTGGGGTTATGGCAGCAGGTTGCGCTGCTGGAAGGAAAAAAGTATAACTGTGCAGTCAGGTTTTACAAACTGCTGTATTACGTCCTGTTTCGTCTTACTTGGGCTGGATTCTTGCCCTGGTGAGAAACAAATCACTCCAAAAAAGCAGCCTCTATTGACTGAAGTGAAGTTCCATGCAACAAGGACATGAGAGGTCCTTTCTTGGGAAAGGTTTTGCGAGATGCAGTAAAATGACATAATAGCACAGAATACTCAACTTTTGAAGTTACATCTTCCCTTAGCCTTTTAAAGAAAGTGGACCCCTCGCAGCATTTTGGATGTCGCACATTCATATGGTCGATACCCTAAGTTACTGCCTGCAAAAGGAAAAGGAGACTGGACACTGCACTTTTTATCAAACAAGACAATGTTACCAGGTGTTTGGCGTATGACAAACAATTATACAGGTTGTAGGATTTTTTCTTAGAATTACTATCCAGATTAATGCATCACTATATATATATATTCTACATACACTGAAATACCTGGTGACTGTGTGTTCTGCTTTATGGTGTTTCAGAGCAAGATATTGTTTGTAGTTTAGAACCAGTTAAACTACGTTACTGATTCCTTGCTTCATCAAAGCTGTCATGAGGAATATAGAAATAACATTTGATGTATTTTGAAATAAATTTTTATTATTCATGATGTCCTACCAGTGGTATAGACTACACAACAGAGTTTGGGTCCACTGCAAGGTGCCACGTGGTGTGGGGGTAGGTCAGAATTGCTACATTAATTGCGTTTAATTTGAGAATGGGAAAACCTCAGTAAAACCTATTTTACGATGCATTAGCTATTGTGTTACGATGGTTATCACATAAAGCTATAAACTCGAGGCGCGCTAGAAGTCAGAATCAGTTGCTATCATTAGCTGGGTCAGGTGATCCCGGATGCCAATACTTCAGGGCCGGGTTCATGGTCTAGCGATTTAGTCTTGGCTGTACCATAATGAGCCAGAGGTACAGTACGTCTTTGTGCGACGGAGTCCGCAGAAGGTCCTGTCTGAAGTGACAGTTGTGACTGGCAAGGCTCTAGATATATCTTTTTTTTGGCTAATCAAAACTTCAGATTATTGGTAAAATAAAGAGGCTGTTTTGGCATTCATTATTTATGAAAAAAAGTATTTGCTAACAGCATTACCTCCCGCAACATCTAATTTTTGCCGTTTATTTTTAAGATTAATCATTCATTTGCAGATGTATTGATTCTCTACTGTCAGATTGAGGATATTTTTTCCTAGTAAAAGAAAAGTACAGAGGGGTGGGGGGAGGTGAGGGAAGCCAAGAGGATGGGACAAAGCCAACCGTCCCTACGGCTATGGGTGGGGAGACACCTATCACGGAAGCCCCTGCCAACTGAGTAGTCTGCCGCCTTGCCTTAATCCGACCTTGACATATCGATTTCAAATGGTTCTCTACATCTTGGAACAAATTAAAGTTTCGGTGGGAGTATCCAGTCACTTACAGATAATGTTCGGTGTTCACACAGAAATCCATCAGTGATCAAAGGTGAATTTCTCGAAAACGAAGATTTTCTCCGTGTTATAGAATGAAAGACGTGAAACTTTATTTGCTATTCAAGAATAACTTCTCGAGGCTTTAGTTTTCTGGACGTAAACATAACGCAAAATCGTTCCGGCTTGACGGTAATTTTAATTTTAAATCTACAATATTGCCAGACTACCTGTTACAAAAATGATCTAATCTGTAATTCGAGATATATTTTAATGTTATCCGATAATTACAATGCCACTGAGAACGCTATAAGAAATAAGGAATTTACTATAAAATACTCTAGAGATTGTGATCTCTTACTTTTCAGTGTAAGATTTCGAAATTACAAAACAAATGAAAAATAAATAAGGACACGAACTTTGTCTGGCTCGTGAAATGTCTTCACTGTGGACGTCCAGAGAAGTTAATGCTTCCTGCACTTCAAAGTTGGACCGCACAGCAGTTCGGGGGCGTGTGATGTTATGAGGTAAGTGATTTGGTGGCTCAGACGATTCCGTCTGAAACTTTGGAACAAGTCAACCAGGCACTGCATTTGCATGACTTTGGAATAACAACTGATGATGCATTTATACTGCATTGATGAATTGTTCAAGAATCAAAGTATCATTAGGAATAGCAATCAAGGTGAGATTTTATCGTTTATTTTCTTCCTAGGTGAGACCGAACTCATTTTGATCACCAGTGAATCATGAAACCAGTGTATTCCTTTAATATTAACTCGCAAGGACTGGACTAGAGACAAATCCTGATTTTCAAAGTAAATGAGACTAATAGGTTGTTTGCTCCAAGGAACCGTTTGGCCTTAAAATTAAACTTTTGATACCACCTTCTTGTATGTTACCTGGTAATGGTATATATTACTTGGCATATGTAGGATTTTTGACAACACACTTTAGTGCCAACAGTGTATGTTACTAGGCAAGTGTAAGTTATTTAGTGTAGATTACATGTCACAGTGGACATTACTCAATAGTACACGTTACTTAATAAAGGACACTTAACCTGTGAACAGGTTACATTACTTGTCATCGATAAGAACGTTACCTGACATCGGTGGAAACCAATAAAGTTACATTATTTTGACAGTACTTTACAATGCCTTTCACGGGCACATTATCTAACAGTGTACACTGCTCAGAACAGTGTATATTACGTGAAAGCAGTGATCATTGCCCGGCAACAGTGTACTACTTGCCAATGGTGTACATTATTTAACAGCATGTACATTGCTCTACAAGTTACATCACTTTACAGCAACACGTTATCTAACTGTAGTGTACTGTATATTGCTTGGCTAGTATACAGTACTTGACACTGTGTACTTTGCTTAGCACAATGTATATTAGCGTATATTACTTAGCAAAAATCTCCGTTAACAGACTCATGTGTTAGCTACATAACAACAACGTACGTACGTTACTGGACAAACTGTAAGTTAAATCATGACAATGCACGTACTTTTCTTTACAACAATGTACATAACACACTTGGTAACAGTTTATATTACTTAGCACAGTGTACACTCTTAGCAAAAGTGCAATTTACTTGAAAACATTATACATTACTTAGCAAAAGTACTTTACTTGGCATCAATGTATATAGTTTACTTGGCACTTTGTAAGTTACTTATCAATGATGTACATACTTGACAAGTATGTTCACATAATAACAATGAACAATACTCACTTGGCACCATGTATTACTTAAAACAATTTATATAAATAGTTACTCGGCAAGTATGTCACGTAACAATATTGGCAACAGCGTATTACTTACAACAATGTCCTTACTTTACTTGGCACGGAGTACTTAACAACAACGGACGTTACTTGGCAACAGTGCTGACGTTACATGGCAACAGTGTGTTAAATGTTTACCCAGCGGGCCAAGAGATGCGCCTTACCATATTGTTTGTTGGTTTCTCCTAACGGTTGACCTGCTCGTTACGACTTTGAATTTCAGTCTTTCTATAGTAAGTAACAATTCACTGAAAAGTATCATATAAATCATGGGCCGACTTATATAACTCATATAAATCTCTTTTAAAGGTTTACCAACGGCGAAATTCTACAGGAAGTCGGGTTCAGGCCACTATGATGAAACGAACGAGTGACAATAAACGGCCATTAAAGTTGGTAGAACCAACACCACCAGATTGGACTGGTAGCTTTGGCATGACGCCAGGACTGGTGATGTAACATGCCCGTCGGGTGGTGTTGGGACCAACCCAGACCGAAGATTATAGACCAGTTCTGTGGTGTTGGTACCAACCCGGATTAAACAGGTCTAATGATGTTGGTACCAATCCAGAATGATGTCATAAACAGGTCTGTCGATGCTGGTACCAACTTAGACCGGTGGTATATGTAAAATAAGCCTTTCTGGAGTCGGCAACAAGCCTCATTGATTCTGTTGGTAACAAGCCATACTGATGGTGCTGGGAAAAGCCGTCTCCTGTTACTTATAACTAGTTGCTCATGCTGGTAACAAACCCACTTAGAGATGCTGGTAACAAGCAGACCACTGGTGTTTATTAAATGCCACCTATGGCGCATGTAACAAGCCAGTTAAAATAGTGCTTACTACAAACCAGTTGTAGTACTTGTAACAAGCCAGTTTAATTGTGCTTATTACAAGCCAGCTATGGTGCTTGTAATAAGACAGTTTGGTTATGTTTGTTACAAGCCAGTATGATGGTCCTTGTAGCGAACAGCTTGATTGTGCTTGTAACAGGATAGTTATGATAACCGTAGTAAGTTTAGTCTACGTTCTCGCTCGTGTCAAGTCCAGTAGCGTGCTGGTGCTTTCAACAAGCCTGTGTAGAGGTGCTTGTAACAAGATCAGCAGGTCAAGTGGTGGGCGCTGTACGGCCTCAGCAGAAGCCTTGACGTGAGCTCATGCGTTGCCTTCGACAGACACGGGATTAGACAGGTCAGGCAGATTAAGGCCTCAGCCACAAGAATGCGTTATCACGAACAACGCTTCATCATTGCGGTCAAAGTTTCTCAGTGTCAAGCGTCATTAAGTTACACTGATAGCAGCGCAAACATACGCTTCTTTAACCTTAACAAACACAAGAGAAGGTTGAAAGTACTGAAAATTTGGGGTGAGAAAGGCATATCAAGGTTGCTTCTTCAACAACAAGTGAATATCGATGCTAGTTCAAACCACTTGTTTTTTGGGTCCCGCAACTGTATAGGCTAGTAATCAAGTCATCATTGTGTCATTTTTAAATATATTTTCCAGTGTCTATAACAGTTTCTAATAATTTTTTTTTCCCTTAAACTATTACGACCTGGAGAGAGTGAGCATTGACCCTAAACTCACTGGTAACCCTCCACCTGCCCACACTTACCTCAATCTCCCTTCAGTCCCCATTTACCTGCCCACACTTACCTCACTCCACCCTTTGTCTCCCACTACCGGACATGAGAGATACAGTGACTCAACTAAAAGTCGAGTTTAAGGCTCTTAAAGGAGGAGGTGAGGATTCAAGAGACATAACCTGACACTAAGGTAACAAACCAACACCACCGAAGACGTGAGAGGAAAAGGAGAGTGAGGCAGGAAAAGACGATTAACCGTCCGGATACCCCTAACTCTGACAGTCTGAAAGCAGGAAGGGAATCAGAGACGACATGGGAGGGTTTGGAGCACCCGCGATACTGTATATATCAAAGTGAAAGGCTATGAAGCATCAAGCGAAAACACACACAAAAAAAAAAGGAAAAAAAGCGAGGATAAGAGTAATGATATCTTTAATAGCTTGAAGACTATAAAAAGGTTCAAGAGGGATGTTTCAAAGGATAGGAGGATATGCTAAACAAACTGAAATATAGAGAAATGAATTATGACTAGCCAAAAGAAACTGTTTCAGATAAATCGAAGGTTGACTTAAGCAGGTTATAAAACAACTATAGGACAGGGAAGGAACTGGAGAACTCTTGAAAGCATAGAACAAAATGAGTGCGAAGACAAAGCACGCACAAGTGGGGGGAAAAATTTAGCCAAAGATCCGCCTTAGAGATCATATATACAAATGCTGATGGTCTGGTGGGGAATGGGAAGGAACATGAATTTAAGGATAGAGTGGAAGAAATTAAGCTTGATATCACAAGCACAAAGGAAACTAACTCAAATATTAAGTTACACATGGCATTCTCTGAGGGAAAGGATACGGAAATCAGGGGAGGGAGAAGCCTAGCCCTAATCATGAGAGAAATCATAACATTCAAAGAGTTTGTGGAAAACAGTGGGTCTCTTAGTAAATATATTCTATGAAAACACAACCCTTAACAATATATTCTCTGCATTTTATCCTGTAGAGTTCCTCACATTTATGTGAAGATTCTAATTAAACCATGAGGGAAAAATCCAACGAACTGAAGGGAAACGACGCTGATCGCTGATAAAGTACTCATTTGAGGGACTTTAATTATCAGGATATTTACTGCTGACACTTTGAAACAATACGGGGTAAAAACACCTGGAAATTCGAACTCCAAGAATGTTTGCAGGAGGATATGATGTACCATCATGCGTCAGAAATCACCAAGGTCAGAGAAATGAATGTAACAAAGATTAGTGGTCACGCACATTAGTCTTGAAACTGAAGATATTACCTGAAAAAAGTTACCACCTTGTATTTGAGATGGACTACATGCAAGAAGTGCTTAGAGACAGAAAGTCAGTCCAAATGAAGGAAGTTACGTAGCTTTAAACGCCTACTTAGAAAATTGGACTGGAAAGCCGGATTACATAACTTTGATTTACAGCAAAATTATATTAGATTTTGTGAAATCTACAACCAAGTAGTCGAGATATATGTAACAACAGCGTAAGATAGTAAGAAGCGGTTGGGGGGGTAAAAGATGAAGGATTTGTTTAACATTAAATAACGAAAGGGAAACTTGGACATATTATGGAGGAGATGTAAGAATCAGAAGTCAAAGTACACTAAACAGATAAAGGGCCAAAAATTACTTCATCATGGTAAGAAAAGAGCAAAAAGTGATGTATGGAAGAAACTTAAGTGATGAATCGAAATATCATCCAAAACTTTTTTCACAGCTTTTTGAGAGTCAAATAACCAACCTCGACAGTTGTCACCGTTCTGAACTGGCGCCGGCGAATTGTAAAATTGTTGTACAGTTATGAAAAGTTTGTCATGAATAAAGAAGGGATACATCAGGAGTAGAGAATAAGAGGCATGAGTTATGTGTTGTCGGGTTGTGTAAGAGATGGAGAAAGTGTGAGATCATGAATTTAACATGAGCAACCCAAATGCAGATGAGGCAAAGAAAAAATAAGACAGCAACCAGGACCAGTGAGGGAAAAGCGACAAACACCACAGTGCTGCCTCACAAGGGTGTGCAGGGGATACGTCGTACCCGGGCCCAGGGGTCCAAAAAGGGGCCTGGGAATTTTCTGGGACCTCAGAAAATGCAGAAAATCAACAGAGCGCTCCATTCTACCCCTCTCTCATATTCCACACCCCTTTTCGCCTTACATCTCATGGCATAAAACCGTAGTGGATAAAAACAGGATGATTAATGGAGAAGGGAAGGGGGCCAGAAAGAAACTTTGTACCCCCTGATAAAATTCCTCTCTTGGGGCCCCGCTGCTATATACTACCTTTAATGCACTGAAGAAGATCACAGCGTCAGATGTTGAGAGTGGGAAGAGAACTGAAGGAAGAAGTAAAGAGTAAAAAATCCAGATTGTACTTTTAGTTAACTAAGAGCATGAAGGAAGCCAGTATGCGAACGGCCCTTATGCCTTTATTGCCCTCTTCAACTTAATGTGGGCACGGTTGGTGATTCGCCTCGGGAAATTGGATCGATGAGTAGAGCAGCTGTGATTTTGGGATAATCCTAACATTGTAGATGCTTAAAATGAAATGATTGTGTGTCTATTTTGACCAGATGTGAGGAATCAGTTTGCCCGAACGACTTGGTCTGCCCGGACTTTAGGGAGCTATTTCTCCTCTCCACCTACCCCTGCGGCCCGCACCCGTATGTTGATAAATGGTTGGTAATGATACATAATTAGGCTGTACTGGCCGCCACAGTCACTTGTCTCTAGTTATACTGGTGTGTCATAACTGTTAGTCTTCCATATTTTTCCAGCTAACTCAGTGTCTATTGCTTATTTATATATTCATGCCACTGCTCTCTTTCGAACGCGTTATAAGGAGTTTCTATAATCTTTGAATGCTCTTGATGTGTCAGCTAGCTTAGGTAGTAACACGCTATGAACGTCTGATAAAAAAAAAATACATAAAAATACCTTTACTTCAGGTGTTGCTATGCGTACTACCAGCGCAACTACTAGGATTACAATTCATGTCATGTTGCACGTACCACCTAATGGCATCATAGTCACTTACCGATACGACTAGTCATGTTTTTACAGGTCATGGTCGAGCTGACTCAGCGTACGTCTGTCTCCAGTGCCGAAGCGCTATCAACGGCCTCATAACACTACCACCTGCCATTAGTTTAACAAAGAATAAACTTTCAATTATCATGGTATTCACAATGATAACGGTAATTAGTTTGGTAGTGTTCTGTGTCGCAGATACCGTGATAGGATTGATATAGCTGGGAAAAGATAAAAAACATTATTACTGTAGGAAAATTAAGTTGACATTGATATATGCCATATCCAAAAAGAAGGGATTAGGAGGAGGCATCTCTAAGGTGCAATGATTCACAGATATTCGTGGATCATAATGTATGAAGAAGGATGTCCAGAAACCCAACTTCCCTGCCGTTCTCTGTAAATCCCTGCTTTAAAACTTCTCTAAATTCCTGCTTTAAAACTTTGCATACCTGTGTTTGGATTGTTGATTCCTCTTTAACGATTGTGACGAAGAATTCCGTGAACGGATTTTTTGATAGTGCTTCAGCAACCATTGTTTCTATATACACAGTATCTTTCTTCTTTTTCAACATCACATTTTGAGCACAACCAAACTAATACACTACACACAATAAATAATCTCTTTCATCAAAATTTACTTCTCATATATCTTGCTTTTTGTTGTTTGTTAGAGCTAAAGGTTTATCAGCTGCCTGGGTCATTAAGGCCGTCAACGTGAAGCTTACAACACACCAAACGGTAAATCTTTAATGCCTTTAGGTGTAATTTTTCCCCTTTTTTATGTTGAAGGCTCCAGTCAGGGACAAAAGTCCACATCGAGGCCAGGCCTTAATTGAAATATGGAGAATCATGAAACGGGAAAAGGAATAGAAATGATAATTCCAAGACGATTTATACTCTCGTTTAAATGTGACTTGCGATCTTTGACAGAGGTAAGGATATTTGTACTCGAAGGAAAGTAAGGAAAACGTTTGAACGGAAAGAAAAATAAAAGAACAGGAAAGGAGATTCGGGGGAAGTAGATGCAAGTTAGGCTGTATGTCTAGCGAAGACGATGATAACTCAATATTCATTTAGTTTTATGGCTGTTGTTAGAGGTAAGTACATTTGTCCCAAAGAACAACTTGGAAGTTAAGAAAAAAGATACTGAAGAATCTTAAAGATTAGAAGGTGAAAGACTGGATACATTAAAATAGAGTGTTTATGACATTATGCGCTCTCTGTCCGCCATAATGGACAACCTGAGGGTGAAGCGTTTGTGGGTGATGGCAACATGGTAAACTTTTGAACTGGTTTTGAGTGCACAACCCTATCGAACCAAGAAACGGGAAAGAACTTTCGAATTCCAAAAAGCAGTTGAACACGAGGGTGCAGAGACGAAAGAATTATCGAGGAAATTAATGAAAAATTGGATATCAGCAGAGTAGATCCTGACTTGTCAGCACATCGCGTTTGTTCAGATCATTTCCTTTCTGGTAAGTCCTTTTCTCGATTATTCCTTACATTTACTGGAATATCATAGTTTAAATGACTAGTAGGCAACAGCCATTTATTTGATACTTTGCAAGAATTCTGTAACGAGAAAAGGGAGACAAGAAACGTGTGAGACTAAAACTTAGTCCTGATCTAGCCAACTAACCAAGATGGCAGCAACCGAAATCTTTGCCATTTTTGACTTGGGTCCTGTCTCTGCTCTGTAATAAAAATCTTACATGAACTTCACCTCCAAAGATATTTAGTTTATCATAATTAATTCAAGGAAATTTTTCCATATAATTACAACAAAGCTAGACCATTATAAAAGCTAAACAAATTATATCAATGTTGA
Organism: Panulirus argus; assembly: GCA_038088735.1. Taxonomy (NCBI): domain Eukaryota; kingdom Metazoa; phylum Arthropoda; class Malacostraca; order Decapoda; family Palinuridae; genus Panulirus; species Panulirus argus. Next base: position 27,516 of record JAYMFT010371192.1, read on the forward strand.
TCATTATCGGTTGTTCTGGTATCACATAGACGTTTACTTTTCTCACCCAGCCACAAACAAATGACTGTATGCTTTCATACGCCTTTAATTTTCAGTTCGTCCCTGCTGACTGGTGCCGGTGTGAAAAACTAGTTGATGTTGCCAGGGTAACTTACTGATGAAAAATTTGTAAATTCTGCTGATAGATCCATCTTTTTTTTTTTTTACGGGAATAAGGGTCTATAGCTCCTATTGTTTCATTGTTTTGCCAATATCTTGCCTGTGCATCTCCTTGAAGGCTATCGTAATACGTTCTATTTGTATCCGCTATTGTTTGGTTGTCCATTATGGTGGATGCGTTGTGCAATGGCGTCAACAAAAGCCCTACTCAGGTGTTAATGTGTATTGATTTCTTTTTTGTGTAGTATCATAGTGAGTACATGTGGTTCACGTAGAATATGCTAATCGAAGAAAGTTATCTTCTCTTTATTTACAAAAAAAAAAAATCAGTCATCTTACAAGCATGGCATTAAATATGACCGAAAATTCTGAAAAAGATTGATCTCAACCCTTAAAATAATTCACGAAATAAGACTTACAGGACGTACACAAACATTCTTTAACAGATCAGTAGTCTAGATATGAACATAATATTTTTTAATTAGTATTAAGATTTTTCTAATTGAATTCTACAATGTGTAACGGTATTCTTGGTTGACACTCCTGTCTCGTCCGATGGCTCAATCAAAAGAGTTTTCTGCTCGGCTTAGCAAAAGCCGCACTTCGGTATAATGGGTAATTCATGCATAACTTAAAAAGACTTGCCTTTTCAATTTTATAATAGCTTAGCAAAGAATGATTTCGGTGATCAAATGAGTATTATTTTTTAATTCTTATTTGATCAGTAACGGGACCGAATGTCTTACTTGTACTTCTTATTGTATTTTAATGAGTTTTAGATATAATCATATCAGTCATGCACACTCAGTAGTCAAAGTAGTATCAATTCGCACGTCAGCATGCATCATCTCTCTACGGGTGTAGTTACACCAAACGGGTCGAGTCTTCACTCAAAAACTGACTCACCTTTCCAATACACCTTAATTAGTAAGTATTGTTACATAAAGTGTTCACAAAGGAGAAGTTGAGTCGAGTCACGCCGAATCAAGTCGAAATGAGTCGTCATGATTTCAGCGGGACCTATTTCTTCGTCAGTCATAGAATTCCTGCTCTCTCTGATCCTAGTCGATAAATTCCTATCATCTCCACCAATTTTTTTAAGTTTTCTGTTGTCATTCTAAATAAACTGAAAAATTTGTCAGGGTGGTTCAGCATGACCAGAAACAAATGACCGAAATCACCACAATCTGGCCATTTGGTGTTAACGTTGTGAACACAGATTCTGTTCCTCCTACGTCGCCGAAACAGAACATTCCGGTAGAGTATGTGTCCACACCACTTGAAATGTGGCAGGTTACTGACACACTTCGACTCTTCTTGACTCTTTCTGTGTTTACGGGAATGATTCACTTTGACTCGGCTCAACCATAGTTTCCTGTGACCACAACCTAGCTTAGCGACTCTAATATCAGTGACTTCGTTTTAAGATCATGACCATGGTCGTCTATGTAGGTTTTAGTATCATCTTAAAATGCTACGAGAGATTAGCATTTCAATATCCATTATCGACATTATCTTCATGCAAGAACATGGAGATCCATGTGAGGTTAACGTATCAATGGCATATACAAACGCAATGCCTAATAGGTTAACTCTATTTGTTAGCGACCAAGGCTCATGTTTTGGGGCTATAGGTTAAGGAAATTCCTTAATAAGGCTTTCCAATACTACTACTACTACTACTATTACTACTACTACTACTACTACCACCACTACTACTACTACTAATAATAATAATAACAATAATAATGATAATAATGTTAATAATAATAAATAAAAATGATGATAGTATTAATAATGATAATAACTAATTACTATTATTATTAAGATTCGTCCTCCAACGTTCTGCTAAAATAGGTTAGGCTAGGTTTAATTGGATGAAGTTGTGGCTCAGCTATGCTATGCTCGGGTAAAATTAGGTTAGGCTAGAGCAAAAACCTAACCTTACCGAGAAAAACGTTTGGGGGTGAATTTGCAGGTGATTCACTGCTATTTTTATTATGGATTAACTGACTATTAACCCCCCCCCCCGCTCTCACTATTCTCTTTTTTTTAGGATAAGCTTGGTTTGGTTTGATTAAGTTAAGTTAGGTTGGGTGTTTTTTCTTTTCAAATGTGACCTAATCATACATTACCTAGAAAAACGTTGGACTGAATCTTCAGGTGACACAAAGGAGAAAAAATACAAAGCATTTCAAACAGCAACAGAGCATTGGGTCCTTTCGAGGCTGTTTGTGATAGTGGAAGATATCAGAAACAGATTAGTGTGATGAAAGTTATAAGATGTACCGATAATTCAAAGAGAATAACCTGCAATTTGTCAGTGAGACTGAGGAAGCGCAAATTATTATTTAAGTTGTGGACTTGAGCGAAGTATGTGAAAAAATGTTCTTAAACGTATCTTTAATACAGCTTTCAACTACTCTAAATGGCAAATCATTCCATATGTTACCATTCCTATTGAAGAAAAAGTACTTCACCTCATTGGACGTTCGCCCATTTTCATTGTTTCTGTGCACTGATAACTTGGCTTTACGTCTCCAAAGATTACTATGCCCAATTCTTTTCCTCATTCACCTTTTGCATTTCAACAGAATCCATACTGTAACTTGCCTTTTTGGCTGCCAACAACCAAAACTTTGCACATTGATATTAATTTGCCACCTGAGTCCAGTTCCTCAGTTTGAAGCTGTTGACGCTTAAGTTCATTTGTAGGTTTATTACCCAACTGGGTATCATCAGCTAATTTTGATATCTTGCATTGCAGCCCATTATCAATGTCATTAATAATGTGTGAAAATGGGAACCCACCCTAAGACTAATTCTTGTGGATCTTCACTTATTACACCTAAACCATTCTGAGACTTGATCATTAATCACTGCTTGTTTACGGCCAGTCAACCAATTTCCAAGCAACCTCGTCAATATCTTGTGACAATTTTTGTTAGTAGCCTTTGATGCTTAACTTTATCGAATGCTTTTTGCATATCTAGATTGATTACATCAACTGCTTTCTTTCATTCATACATATTGACTATATCATAAAAGAATCAAGCAGATTTGTCAGACGAGCGATTTTGTCGAAAGTCATGCTGAGAATTGCTTGTTAAGTGCTTGGCCCTCTAAATAGTTTATAATTCTATCTCGAATGATTGTTTCCATGAGTTTTCTAACTACGGACCTTAAGCTAACTGGACGATAATTTCCGGGCAGTAATTTTTTTTTTTTTTTAATATCGGTTTTCATTTCGCAAACGTCCATTTATCTGGAACTTTTCCCGTGGCAAGTGATTATTGAGGAGGTCAGTCAAGGGCTTAACTATCTCATATTTCACCTTTTTCATTGCTATCGGATGAAACTTATCAGGGCTTCCTGTTTTATTTCCTCCCGTTTATTTCTGATGCAGTAGTAGATCTTCAGGTTTTATGTCAGTTTGTTGCACAACATTCTCCTCCCTGAGCAGTGAAACCGGATTTGAGACAGGCGTTGTGTGTTCAATCATTAATGCAGATGCAAAATATTAATGTAACATTTTTGCCATGGTTTCTTTCAGGTGAACTATGGCACTGTTTTCCGTGATTAATGGACCAGTTGACTGGGTAATGATTGTAATGCCTCTAATATAATTGTAAAACTCTTTAAGGTTTGCTGTTACAGCAATCTACGCCTCATATCGACGTTTTTGTTATATTACTCTTTCTGGCTCTCCGCAAATTGATGTTACCTACTTTATCATGTGGGTTATCGGTCTCAATTTTTTTTTAGCTATTTTCTTAGACAACTGGCATTCTTTACTTCACCATCCCATCACCTTGGCTTCGTCTTAGAAATAGACTGTCTACTACGCATTGGCACATATGTTCCTTCTAATGCTTTGATTTTTTTGTAAGACTTCTAAGGTACGTTCATGTTTTCAGTGACCACATCATCCCAGGTATTTCTGTCAGGAGCAATACGAGGATCATAAAGATCATTAGAATTTAGAGGTTTAGAATCTGGTATTTCTTCACAAATATATGTGACCAACATTACATTCATTTCGTTAAATCTATTTTAGATTTGGCTGAGACAGATTTCCTTACTTTGTTATCATTTAAGAAATAAGTTAGTGTCCAAGAAATAAGTTAGTGGCTTACATTATTGTTATCATCGTTATTTTTAATATTAATGATGTTTATTTCTTTAATATATTTTCTCTGAATGATAATCGAATATAGAGAGATGTGAAACTGCAACAGCCTGCTGACATAGCTAACATATATTTGTTACCATACTCAGGAATTACTGAAACAAAGGAGAGCTGAAAAGATTCTCCTCGATGTTCAAGTAATACAGAAACACAAATACAAGCTTCAAACTTGGCGCAGCATTCAATACCAGACTCTTACGAGAGGCCATATCACCATTTTTCTTAATCATATTTACCTTTCAGAATAATCACTTAAGAAGCAGAGAGTCGAAATATTATAATAATTACAATCACAGGTTTCACTTTTATATGTTTAAAGCAAAATAGGCTGGAAACTCACAAACGTGTGTAGCGTTCAGCACCTAGCGGTTTCATCATGCTTGTGCAGGTCTGCCAACCTTCCCGTGGGGAACAGGCCGCACACCGTTTATTGATTTTTACATTTAAGTAGATATGTATAAGGATCACATTATTTATTTCGAGCCTCATTCGCTTCAATGGTGTCTATCAGTGGCTTATTTCCACTTACAAAATTCTTGAATGCCGAGCGCAGTCGTTGTTGTTATTAGGTGTTGTCAGGTTGGCTCTTCTGAGTCATTTCTAACTATGGCTACGAGAGAGTGAGACGCAGGTCACACCGCTCTACGGATTTTCGTATTGTTCACATATTTGTTTAATTTTTCTTGTGTGGTATCCTGGTAGCGACGCAGATGAAGTAAGGAAACGTAAGTACAACAGCTGTCATGGTCCTACATTTTGTATTAAGAGGGATTTTCTTTGTGTAAGGTAGAGTTTGACAGCTCTGTCACCGCCAAACAGTGTGGCGCGCAGCTTTGGCTGTTGAGGCATGATGCAATACAGGAATCGTAGATTTCGTCATGATAGAAAACCTCATTTGATCTGAGGTCATGGCAAGCATCAGACGCGAGAAGCTCAACCTATTCATATATTCTGGCGACTCTTGCAAAACGTCGTTAAGAGAAACTGTTGTTTAAAGGTAAGAAAAATTGTTATTATAGTTTCATGAAATACTAAAACTTGCTTGAAAGGTTTAGAAAGATTAAAATAGGACTTGTCCCACGAACGCATGGTTACGTAAGGAAGTAATTATGCCATGAGTGTGTTACCCGTGTAAATGGAGACATATAAAGCATACAACTGGGTTTACCCTTAATTTGGTACGTGATATGTTTCCAAAGAGTAATCATGGTGAGAATGACGTGAGTTGTATGGATCGTCCTCAAGTTGGTTTGTTAGGCTGTGAGGAAAATACATATGGAATGAATACTAAGTGGCTTCACCTTTTAGACAAGATATTGTAATTGTTCATCCCTCAAAAATGTTGCTGAAGTTTTAACATATCGAAGGCAGACTTCCGATATTCACAGTACGTTGATAGTGATGAAAGATCTGAAATATTTGAAGAGATCATGACGCAATTTTATGACAGCCCTGCATCAAGGATTGGAGTAGGATTTGAGTATCACGTATCAGTGAAATGTTCGTTTATGCTTGTGTTCATATGTTCGATGTAGGGAAAGATGTGTGTTAGTTTACTTGGGTGGTTAGGTTTGTTGTTTATGTGTGCAGTTAGTAAGATGTTTGGGGCCAGGTGTTGTCTTGGAGTGGAGTATTGCTTCATAATCCGATTTTTTTGTTTTGTGGGTGTGTCTCGTTGCCAAAGGGAATACTGCATTATATGAATTTGGTACGTTTTGTAATGGAATGTATAATATCGAAAGCTGCCTTATTTGTAAGTGCATAAGTATGTAACTTTACTAACTTTGGTTGGTGAATCTATGTGTAGGAGTCTTATCTCGTCAGTGTTCAGGTTTTGCTTACGTGCACATGTGTAGCCTTTGTGTCCTGGGTTGCGTAATTGTCCAAGTGTTGCATCATTGTGTGAGTGTGTCACGCAGGAATTAGTTCACTTTGTGATTCAGGTGAGTACAGACAAAGGTTTTTCTCTCCGGGTAATTGCGTGCTGGCGATAAGACTGCTGCATATGCAAGTGAGTACGTTCTGTTTATATGAATGTTACTGTTTAGCCCAGTGAAGATGTGGATAAAGAACAGTGCTGAGGGATTGAGCGAACGTCATGTGCTTTTCCGCTGGGTGAAGGTGTATGAACGAAGAAAGCTATCAAGCTAGGTTAATTTGTGAACGAAGAATGGTGCTTAGTGAGGTGAATGTGTAAAGGCGAAGGCTTTGCTTAACCAAGTGTGCTTGTGTGCGCGATTGTAAGTGTGTGACGACGATGAAGGCTGCTTTGCCAAGTTTGTGGACTAAGGTTCTGCCCAGCCGAACCATGTATGTATGGACACTGTCAAGCCAAGCCAAGCCAAGTGAGTGTATGAACGAACGAAGGCAGTGCTTACAATTTTTTTGTGGGGGGAGGGGGGAGACGAAGTCTGTCTACCCAGTTGAGTTTGTAGACGAAGGCTGTTTAGCACAGTGAGTGTATGAACATTGGCTATGTCTAGTTAAGTGAGTTCTGCTTCGCCATGAGTGTGTGTAGACGAAGGATCTACCAAGCCAAGTTAGTGTGCGTAGACTGAGGTTCTTTCAGCTCAGATGTCTGTGTGCATGGACAAAGGTTGTCTAGCTAAGTAAGTGAGTGTTGAATAAGGTTCTCTTTGGTCAATTTAGTGACTGTGCACGAAGGTGCTGCTTAGCAATGAATGATTGTATGTAGACATGAGATATGTCTAGTCAGCTAGATTTATGTAGACGAAAGTTGCTGGTTCACGTGCGTGCATGAGGTGATCAGAGTAGGAGAAAGTCAAAAGTACATTGAACCTTTAGCTTTCTATGTACATTGTATTGATTAGATTGATACTGAAAATTCGATCTAGCAGAAATGTTTATGAATTCTGTAATGTGTTCCAACGTCCAGGTAGCTGAACATTAATGATTTTCTTAGTAGTTTGTTGCCGTCTGTCTGTGATTTACATAGGCATATGAAAATAAGAATTCCAAGGATACGGAGGTTGCCAGTTGCCCAGTCTAACGTCCTTTTTATTTTTGTAATCTATCCCAGTACAATTAATCTTTTTCTCCATGCTGAAGGCTCCAGTCACGGACAAAAGTCCACATCGAGGCTGGGCCTTAATTGAAATAGGAAGAGAAATATGAAACGGAAAAAGAAAGACAAGGGAACGTATTTACGAGTTTTTGAGAAAGTGAAAGACTTTTCTTTTAAAATGTGCAAGGTCATGGTTAATGGAAAGGTAGAGAGTTCCAAAGCTTCGACGTGTTGGGAAGGAAGCAGGTATCAAAACGGCCCACCCTTGAGTTGCTGATAGCTACACAATAATCATATGACGCAGCAGCTTGCATAGTATTGCATGGTCTAGCTAGTGGTGGGGGCACACAAGCAGCCAGCTCACGGGAGCAAAAACCAAAGTAATACCTATAGAAGAGGGAAAGCGAACCAACATTGCGGCGTAGAGCAAGGGGGTCAAGTTTGGAAGTTAGCCTGGGACACTTTGAAAGTTGGGCCGCTTTCGACTCCGTCAAGTAAGGAAACAGAGCTAGAACCACCCCAAATGTGAGAGCAGTACTCATACAAGGACGAATCAATCCCTTATATAAACAGAGCAAGTGTCCAAAAGAGAAGTTTCGACATCTGAACAGGACATCCAGTTTGTAAGAGGCAGATTTAGCAATTCCCCTAATGTGGGGTTTCCAAGAAAGAGTGGATGTTTCAGTAATACCAAGTTTGTGCGTTGAGTGAAGAGGTTGAATTACAGAACCGTCAACAGGGGAAATTTTTGTTGTATATCATTTTTCAGTAAAAACTAGCTTAATGTAGAGGTCTTTACATAACTTGTTACGTTATTGTCTGGACATTTCTTCACCAACAAGTTGGGCGCTGGTCGTTTTGGTCACTACTTTTTTATATTTATTGAAATGAGCTTGGAAATTCTGATTTTAGATTTACAGATATTACAAGATAAGTTACATGGAAACATCTGAAACTTGTTATGGCTGTGAGAAGTCCAATGTTTTTTGGGAAAAACATGTAATTTTTTTAGATTTTACGTTAGAAGCTCCAGACACGGACTGAAGACCACATCAAGGCCGGGCCTTTATTGAAATATAGAGAGAAAAATGAAGGAAAAATAAAAGACAAGGGAAAGTAGTTGTGAATTTTAGAGAAAGTGAAAAACCTTATGGTGCAAATTTCCATCCAGAGGTATATGTAAAACCTTCCTGTTTTCATACAATGTTGAGACGTTGGAAGGCTTGGGATTTGGGCACTTAGCTCAACGAATTTCTGCATGAGATCAGGCCAGCTGCAGTTGTGTCACCATTGTGTTCTGGTAGTTTATTGGAGCAACTTGCGGTATTCAGATAAAGGCTTTGTAGCTAGGCAGTGGAAGAGAACGTTTGATTTTGCTATTTTATCGTATGCTAAAGCGTTGTTATGCTCTCTAAGATATACTTTGTTTACCATGGTCTCTCAAAGATTATGGTAACATTAAATCAAATAGTATGATCTATCTATCTATCTATCTACGTTTCTCGCTTTAGCGAGGTTGTGCCAGGAAGACGAAACAACTGCCTCATTACAGATTGCTGACATCCGCTCTTATTTATAATGTACCGAAACCATATCTCACCGCCCACAGCCAAGCACTACTGACCAGTTCCATGGGTTCGCACCCCATGCCTCACCCTGCATGCTTAGGCCCCGGCACCTCAAAGCCTTTTTCGCTCACACATTTCATATTCCTCAGGGTCTTCCCCTCTCTCTACTCCCTCCACTTCAGCCAGGAAGATCATGTCATTCTTTCTTCACTCATCCTCTTCCATTATTTTGCCGGAACTACTATAACTTAAAACATTCCCGTCTTTGTCCTAACAATGAACTTTCCGTTCATACATTTTTTCAGTGCTCCCTATTCCACTGCAAGAATCACTTCAGCTCTCTCTCTGTCTGCCATATGCTGCCATGACTACTCCACATACCTTTCAAACTCCTTTTTCGCTGTACCTCATAACCTTAACTTTCATTCACCTTAACTCAACTTTCTCCTTTCACACACACACCCAAACTTGGACATCAGCTTCTGGAAGTTTCTTTTTCGAGTCTAACATGAGATGCGTTGTTTGCAAGCAGCAGTCGACTCTTCTCGGCCTCTTTCAAGACCCTTGCATTCATCTTACTCCCTACCCTGTCCATGAACAGGTTAAACAGCCATGGTGACATCACTTCCTTGACGCAGAACCACCGTCACTTGGAACCACTTACATTCTACCGCACACATGCATTACTTTCCCAATAAAATCTTACAATTTAGTATCTCCTCTCGTACCACGTATTCGTAGCTCTATACACACGTTATCCCATTGTATGGGATTCATTGATCGAATTGATCATAGTTTCGTTTTTCGGGTAGTGACCGACGTATTAGAATCACAAGGTACCTTTGTGATATATATATATATATATATATATATATATATATATATATATATATATATATATATATAGAGAGAGAGAGAGAGA
>JAYMFT010371193.1:0-21621 GCA_038088735.1 Panulirus argus
ATTATTATTATTATTATTATTGTTATTATTATTATTATTATTATTATTATTATTATTATTATAATTATTATTATTATTATCATCATTAATAATATCATCATTATTATCATTATCATCATCATTATTGTTGTTGTTACGAAAATTTGTGTCGGTGAACTGAACTGTGAAACAGGCAAACATCTTGGTGGCTCACTCACATTACCTGAGGCTGTATAGCGACGTTACCTTGAGTCGTACATTGACGTCATCTGGTCGTCACTGTGTGATGTGCTGCTCGCGGGTCGTGAGTACCTCACACTACCACGACGTGTGCCGCCTCCCTGTAAAGGGGTGGGGGGGTGGGGAGGAGGAGGAAGTCGTCACAATTCAAGAAATAATTCACAAGTCACAGACTTCATAATCGTGCAGTATGGAATGGTCTCATTCCTTAACTATCATCATCAACAATCTTTCGTTTGACCCTTCGAGGACAACGGTGATTATCTTGACCACGAGAGCACTACCCTTAGATATGATGGCTTTGACCTTTGACCCTTATAGGTCTGGGGGTATCTCATTAAGGGGTCGCCCCGTCCCGTCACGTGCAAGGGTCGTACCGTCGTGTTCCAAGGTTGGTATGGGATGCACATGAATAACTGCCACGTATACACACCGTAGACCCCGTGCTGTATGATGCAGGCAGGGTATTTCCAGGAAAAGAGAGAAAGAGAGAGAGAGAGAGAGAGAGAGAGAGAGAGAGAAGAGGTCACGATACCCAGCGAGAAACAGGAAGAGGTATGGATAGATGATAACCAGAATTCCTTGACCTCGTTCGAGTTCTCACCTCAGGTGTGGCTGGGGGTAGGGCGCTGGACGGGCTGAGGGGAGTGGAGCAGGTGGGGGTCAGGGGGGTCGACATCCCCTCCGCTCCCGCACCCGGACCCCGGGCACTCGGGAGGTCCAGGTGGTGCCCGCTGCTCAACAATCGCTTGCTGCAACACACGTGACGAAACAGTCCTGAATATCAGGTGGCCTACAGCAATGATGATTTTGCTTAATCGGTTACATGGAGACGTTATAATTTGATTCTCTTACACAGAAACGACCACAGATGGTTGATGATAATATCATGTGTGGCCTTTGGCAACTCAAGGGTGGGCCGTTTTGATAACTGTATCTTTCCCTACACCTCTTTTCCCTCTGATGTCTTTCCCAGTAACTATGACCTGGACCATTTTAAGGCAAGTTTTTCACTCCTTCCAAAATTCGTATATACTTTCCCTTGTCTCTTCTTTCTCCCTTTCATTAACCTCCGTATTTCAATTACGGCCCGGCCTTGATGTGGACTTTTGTCCGTGATTGGAGCCTCCAACGTAAAAAAAAGAAAAAAAAAGAAAAAAAAATCAAATCTCATCCACAGAGAAATATGATTATAATCGTACAACATCTAGAGAATGAAGTGATCATAAATCACACGACATCCACAGAAGGAAGTGACTATAATCATACTACATCCATAGAGGGAATTGATTATCATCATAACAAATCTGCAGACGGATTTGATTACAGTAAAAGAATCACATCCACATCATAATAATCATACCACAAAGACAAACTTAGACTAATTTAATAAAACTTTGATGATTATAATCATACCATGGTAGGAGCCTTACATAATTGTTGTAATCATACCACATCCGCATAATCAGATGACTGTAATCATACCAAAGTGACTTAAGTCGTCATAATCATACCACTTCCGCAAACCAAGATGATCATTATCTTACCACTCTAACTAATTCAACGTGCAAATTCATATCATGATAATCATCCCATACAAACAAACTCAGCTAACATAAAAGTAGAAAGACTAACAGATGACGATTACACAATATCAGACGATCATCATCATAAAAGTGAAGAAAATGTAGTAAAACCAGATGTTAAGGGAAGGGAGGATAGATATAAGGCATATGTGAGGCAGACAGGAGTACCGTATATGTAAGTTTAGCCCGGTAAGTCTTAAGTCAGCACAAGGCAAGTTTCCCACAGGATGGCATAAGGCTGTGCAAAGGGAACTATTCTGTATCCCTTCACAATCCGCCCCTATAGTGGAGTCTGGCCTTGCCAAACACGTCTGACCAGAAAATCAGGTTGTCTGGTGGGCTGAGCCAGGGGAGTTGGGGGGTGGGGGGGGGGGACGACACCGGCTCCCCTCTGGGTCAGGGGAGGTGAGTACCTGGGGAGAAGGGGAGTGGTGTGGGGTGCTTACCAGGTGGGGACGAGGCCTAGGGACAGAAGTGGTCTGCATTTCTGAGTTCATGTTTGAAATTCTTTGTCTCATTAATGTGACTGCACGACTGGCCTTGACATTCAGGACGTGTTTGCACTGATTGGCATGTGTCTTTATGAAAAGGTACACATACGGTCATAGAACCTTGTGTGTACATGGGAGTATCAGACACTGAACCTGTATGTAAGGTAATCTATGTAGTGTCATAATTAAGCGTTATGTTTGTGTGTATTTTGTTCGTGTACAGTAATACAAGTGGATTGCATAAGTAAATGTGTACAGGCGGAAGTAAATACAATGTATGTAAGGTTTTTGTGTGATTTTTATCTTTGTGTGTTACGGGGAGAAAGTTTTGCACTCGCGTTGCCCCGTCTCTTAACCTTGTATGTATGAACACACACACACACACACCTAAACCGTGTGTGTGTTTGTGTGTTCACACATACAAGGTTAAGAGACGGGGACCGTGTGTGTGTGTGTCTTTAATTTCTTATTTGTACAGTTTGGGGAGAAGGTTTATGACTTTATTAGCCCAACTCTCCAATGAATTTCCTTAACAATCCATTGACTTGTTAACTTTTTGTATACTTTCTTCATTCATAGTCTCCTCTCTGAGATAATTTCACTCGTCCACCACCCGTACTACAGAAGCAAGTCTTTCACATTTCTACGTAACTTGTCTCCTGTTTAGTATCTCGATTCAACCAATCGTTCATGTAGAGGAGTACGCGGGAATGGAGACACAAATAGACCACTTGGCCCTTATGGGTATATTTGTGATTTCGTGTGAATGAAGATACATATAGATTACTTAAGAAGGAACTGGCTATCAATATCTTAAGTAAAGAGGCACAAAAACGTCATTCGTGGACTTCAGGCGAGATATTCGTCTTGTCGATTTTGTTGTCAGGTTCTCCTATTGGTAAACTATTCCACCTGTTAACAATTATGTCCATGAAAAAGTACTTCGCCTCATTCGAAGCAAAACGCTTGACCACGTCTTTGAATGCGTTACTACATGTGGATTCAGACTGATTTAGCCTTCAGGAGCTGCTTAGATCATAGTCTTCAGTAGCAGCTTAGATCAAGACTGTCGTAGTCTTTAATAGTTATGAGTAGACTAAATCAGCTCATTCTTCTCTCTGTATTATGTAAGCTAAAGTCGTCTGGACGGCTTTCACACGACTTTCTCTTGACTCGGGAATTTATCACCTTTCATGACCGCTGCTCTACTCTGCTCTATGTTCCCTGTTTCATTAAGTTGATCAACCAAAACTGAACATAATTTTTGAAGTTTAGACGCACCAGTAAACTATGTAGAGTGAGAGTCAGATTCTCAGACTGAAGTTCGAATACCTAACTTACGAGTCTCGATCATTTTACTACATCTTTTTTTCCTTTCACAATAAGATAGCCTTGAAAGGGGCATGGTTTGCCTGTGCCATGCTGGTCACTACATCAAAAAAGAAGGGTAGGGTTTTGTTCGCCTTTCTCTACGCGCTACTTTTCTATCTCTGGGTCTTTGAAGAATATTAGAACTTAGCATTTTCCCTCGCTTGCGTTATGAAGCTCATATGAGTTTATACTGAACAGTGTCTTTTTGTCTCCACTTCCCATGTGTAAGAGTCTGCACATGTCTGTGTTAAAAATCAGATGTCCACTTTGCAGCTCAGCATCATCTGTAAATCTTATATCTAAGAGTATAGCCACTGATCAGCGTCATCAATATATTTCAGAAAGAAAGAGGTGGTCCCAAGACATAAGTGATCCCTGAAGCACTCCACTTATCACGGCTTACCCCTCTGAGGCTTGAACCTTAATCACTACGTTTCGTTTACGGCCAGTAAACCAATTTTCTACATGAATAAACTTTTCTTAGTACTCTTTGATGAGGGACTTTATCGAATGCTTTCTGAAAATCTACATAAATGGCATTACCCACTAATATTTCATCATGCACGTTGATTAGATCATGTAATGCGTCAAGCAAATTGCCATACATAGACAATAGCATCGAAAACCATCCTGCAAATCGTTAATCAGATGGTAATCTACACAATTTACAAGCTTCCCTTAAATGATGTTGCCATAAGTTTACCAACCATAGACGTAAAGTTGCTTGCGTGGTACTTTTGCATCATCGGTGTTACATTTGCAGACTTACAACCCCAAGAACTTTCTTTGTGAGAAGTGGCATTGATAAAAACAGTCAAGGGCTTAGCTCTGAATTTTCGCTTCATTGACTGTTATGACACTTCTCAGGACCTGCCGTTTTATTTACTTTCATACCTTTTAAAACTGATAGTATATCTTGATCAGGTATGTCTATCTGAACTATCATATTGGATACTGATCTTTTTCAGTGTCTTATGTGCTATCTTCTCGGCCAAGACGCAGTTCTTTATTCCAAGGTTCCACCATTTTAGTCTAGTTCCAGGAAACAGTCGTCTGCTACACATTAGTACACTTACTTCCACAACGATTGTGAATGCCGTGCTAAACCTTTTCCAAGCTCTTTCTCCTCCCCATTTTCATATCACTAAATGTTCTTCATTAAATTCAAAGAACTGTTCACTCTTGCTTTTGGCAATATTACTCTGAAATTTGTAACTTGTTCCTCTTTTTCTTTCTTTCTTTATTTATGATTAAATTCATAGCAACTTACATCTCTCTGTATCTCAAATTCTGTATCTTAAAGTACCACTCTTTATTGCCTTCATCTGGACCTTCTCTAGCGGATCTATATGTTTCGTTGACTAAACTTCAGATGCATACCTTGACTGAGGGTGTATGTGTAACTGCGTAAGTAGAGGCATAAATGTGCAGAACTTATTCAACGTAGTGCAGCTGTATTTACAGTCTGACCATAAATTACTTTCACCCCTCAGTGAGATGGATTTCAAACTGAACACTCCCTCTCCTGTCCTCTCGATATGCTTGGTAAGCGTGTCTGTGACGTCACTGGTCTATGGCAAGTGATAGGAATAGTGTCACTGGTGGCGTCACATGACAATGGTGACGCCACATAAACATATGAAGCCAGATGCAAGAGCTTTGTTCACAAGTTTTTACCGTTTGTCATATTACTTGAAACCGAAGGGGTAAGACTATTTTATAGTCTGATTGTACACACGTAGCTCAACTCATGTGTTGATATTAATATGTCGCTGTGTATATATGTATGAATATGTAGTATGTTCCTGTGGGTGTATCGTTACATTTATATACAACTACGTCCATGCAGGTAAGTGTATTTGTATAAACATGAGCTTTGTCTGAGCAAGGTCGAGCTACTCTATAGGAAGGTTGTTTAGCGCCCTGTAGCCATACCTATAGAGCCCCAGGAGATGGTTGTACTGCTCTATGGGCAGATTGATGAGCGCCCTACGGAGCGCTGCCTCCTCCTCCCGCAGCTGCTCCTGAAGCCGCTCCTGCCGTCCCTTCGCCCTCGCTTCCTCCCTCCTTGTGGCCTCCTCCTCCGCCTCCACCTGTGACACTCGCTCCGACACCTGCAGCACATCCAAACATCTGTCACCTTCAGGACAAGCGTTTACCGTATAAAGGGAGAGAGAGATAGAGAGAGATCTGGCCTATCTCACAGAACTTCGCTCTCTGGCGGCTGAGAACCAACCTGACGGCGTTGTTCCTGCAGGTCGGAGAGGGTGTCTTGCAGCTGATGCTGTTGGACGAGGCGGTGGTGGAGCCTGGAGGTGACCAGCTGATACAGCAGGAGAGCCTTGTCCGTCGACACCCGCGAGTCCACGAGGCTCATCACCTGGCTGTCAAACTCCTGAAGAAGGTTCTGTAAAAAAATAGCAACGTGAGCGTGTTAAGGATCTGTTCGGAGTACTACATATGGAGTGTTAGGGGAGGGGACTCGCCGCTTTTTTAGTGCGCATTGCTAATCAATATGCCGCAGGGCAGCCTGCAGTGGACGAATCCATATGCCGGAGGGGAATTGTGAAGCAAAAGTTCCTTCTCATGGTGAAACTACCTTGGCCAAGGCTTGGTCGATCCAAGGGCAGGTCAGCAGCCTGCACTTGGCACAAGGCGCTGTATGTACATATAGGTATACTTCAGTATTTACGTGAGCAAGAGACAATTCGCGAGACCAAAAAGAAGCAAGTTCTCATTTACAGGGGTAAAAATTCATATTCTAAAAGCGGCTTTATGAAAGAAAATCTACATAAACAATCGTTTAGTTCTTAGACTGATGATGTAAACAATGAACAGTTAATCGAAAGATGTAGGGACGGAACAACCAGAGGACATTACATGTTATTAAGCAAGAATCGTGATAAGAAGTTGTAAAGAAGTACTTTTATGGTGTAAGAGTGGTGGATGAATGAAACAGAATGTCTGAAGACGCGGTTAACGCAGACAACATAGACTTCTGTTGTTTGATAGTAAAGAATGTCCAAGAGATGAGGCCCTATGAGTGTGAAACACCCTACCCATTCAGTGCAAATAGGTAATTACAAACAGGGAGTAAGTTAAATACACAAATGCACACGCACACACACGCAAAAAAGTAGGGAAATAAATACACAAACACACCAAGACAAGGCCATTGTCATACACACTCACCGGATTAGCCATATCACGTTGCTATATCAGGTTTCCCCGTTATGGTAGAGTCCCTTATACGTACATGATTATATCATTTTCTTAAAACAAACTGTTTTTCGTCGACGTCATCAAAATGCTCGGTGCACCAGCGTTATTGTTATTAGCACTGTGATATATCAGGTGGAGGAAATGAAGCTTTCCCCTTCTCTCTCTCTCTCTCTCTCTGCCCTTGACTCACGGTGATGGTTGGCGTGATCCTCTCCAGCTGTAAGCTGAGGGTGGTGGCGTGGGCGCGGCGTCGACGGGCGTGCTCTTCCTGCGCCGCTTTCCACTCCCTCCACGCCCGCGCCTCCGCCCACGTCCAATCCTTGCGCTGCCGCTCGATCTGTGGGCGGGTGTAGGGCGTCAGCAGACAGAGCGTAACAGACTGACGGCGTTACGACTCAGGGTGTGACGGGTGGAGAAGTTTACCATACTGTTCGTGTGAGGATAGTTGAAGGGCTGAGGAGGGCTTGCGAGTCGTTAAGCCGTGGCTAGACTGACCCTCCTAGCCATCATCACCACTGCCAAACTACAGCAGGTGTCAGAGCAAAATCCCTCTATTTACCCATCAATATATGCAACTCACATCAAATTCTAAAACATCAAAGATAAGTTAGCTAGCATGGAGGAGTCTGGAGGAAGTCAGGAGGTCAGGAGGAGGAAGTCAAGACGTCAGAAGGAAGTCAGAAGGAGTTAAAAACGTCAGGAGGTAGTGTGAGAGGGAGGGAGGGAGTAGGAATGTGGTAAGGTAATTACCTGACGTCCTGGGCTGGCCCACTGCTCGGCCGGCACTCCTTCCAGCGGCGGCTGCTGCCCGATGGAAGACGACCCAGGACGCCCCCACGGTTCACGGGTCGTTAGCGTCGCTGTCCCTGGGGCTGATGACTGACCGTCAGCGGTGTCAGGGGCAGCTCTTGCCGTGCCTGGAGTACCGCTATGGATGCCGTAATCGCTCCAGTCGTCCGCCGTCACCTGAAGACAAGACCCGGTCAAGCTGATGGATCCTCAAGAACCATCAACCTGTCGCAGTACCAGTCTATCCTGATCTGGTCCCTCCTTACCACCAGGTGCTGCTTCGTGGCAGCCTGGTGTTGTTACCAGTGAAAGTAAAAGACGTCAAATATCGACATATGAATACATGCTGGTTAAGCAGACGCAGACGGAAAAATATATGAAAATTGCATCCCAAGATTTGTCTATACATTATGGAGTGACCAGCAGGTCACTTATACCTCTTAAAAGCAGGCTGGCTGAAGTGCCGCCTATATCTTCGTCACAATACGTCCCAAAAATAATTTGCTTTTAGAATGTCTAAAATGAACCATTAAACTAGATAACGACGCAAGGACATGAAGGGGAAGAGTGTAAAGTGTAGGTAAAGGTTGAGGGATAACAAAAAGAGGAAGGAGGGAGGGAGAGAGAAGGGAGTAAATAGAAAGAAAATAAACGTATCAGCTGGAGGGATGTGGAGGGTGAGTGAGCGTGGTCACCTCGGAGTGGTCCACCTGCAGCATCAGCTCCGGCCGCTCCTCCTCCTCCCAGGACGGCTCGTACAGCTCCTCCTCCCTCTCTTCCTCCTGTGGATGTAACAGTAGATGTTAACAGATGCAAATTTTCCTCCTGTCATTCCCTATTTCCGCTCTTTTCGTTACAACAGTGGGATTCTTCATCACCTTACTGCTAACCCATCTGAACTTTTTACGACCTTGTAGAATGAACTTTGTCATGAGTGGTTCAGCATGCCCTTACAAGACCTCCTCACGGTTTAATTGCCGGACATGCGTGAATTCTTCATGATTCTGCCGTGACATGAGCCATGAAACTAGATCTACCAGGACTGTTAGTGGTATTCCTGTGACACTTATCTGGATTCCTGGCATCCCCAGTGCTGGGCCTGCGCCTTAATCATTCATGAACTTGATATAAGATCTTCGTGAATCTTAAGACGTTGTGGTTAGATCCAAAGTAGTTTCCATAAGCCTCGGTGTTGGACTTGCTGGTATTGTAAATGAGTTAGTATAAACCTGACCTAAGGTCTCCATCTTGCATTACCCTGAATAGAGGTCCGCCTAAGATCTCTTTTATACTAGTATATGACCTGCCTGCAGAAGGACGAGCCATTTCAGCATCTACCTGGGGAAAGGTGGGTGATGAGCAACGCCTCCAGGACCCACCTGAGGATGATTGGGTGGCGGGCCTCCTTCAGGTGCCTCTCTGCTGCCACTCCCGCTGTGACCATGGCTCGTGACGCCCTCCGCCTCCATCCTCGCCAGTTCCTCCTGAGAGATCAGGTGGCGTTGTAGGGGGGATACATGCCTTCTCCCCTTAGATTTTTGACACACACAGACACACATGTGTACATTATACAAAAACATTTATTTCATCTTTATCTCTCTCTTGTAAATTAATGGCTGCTCCGATCATCTCCCATTCTTTCTCACCTTTCACAAAGTTTAAACTTCCGCCATTTTCAACTCTTACGCTGCTGCTGTAAGAATACTGTGTACTGTGATCACCGTTGCACCTTAATGGCAAAACTCACACAGTATTACCTTTACTATTTGCACTTCCCACTAGTTGCATAAGAGGACTTTGAAGTCCCTCATGGCAACTACTCCTACAGACACCCTTTCAGATATTATGTTCCACTCCCCCTCTCCATAGCTTTGGTTTGGTGAAAAGGGAAGAGGTGGTGAAAGTGTTGCGTAAGATGAAGTGCAGCAAGTGCCGAGAATATCATAGCTAAACACTCTATCCCTCATTCAGAATTCTTTCTCCCTCATGTCTTTCCAATTTGCCAGATCCTGACAGACCTTAAACGGCTCTTCTTGTCTTACCAAACCCTTTGCTTATCCTGAAGAACACTTCACACAAAGCTTCCCAGAGAGACTATCCATCTTAGCAACCTCGGTAACCTCAGACACTCCCCTCTGATCACAGTAACACTGAAATCTCTCCCAGCCAGCTCCCCCAACCCTCTCCCCCAGTCGGTACCTTCAGCAGTTGCCGCTTGCGGTTAAGCCTGTAGACTTCCTCGATTACTCGCCCCTTCTTCTGATGGAGGGCGTCGAACCTGGAGTTGAAGTTCTCCCTGAGCCGTCGCGTCAGAAACTGCCGACGATGGGGAACAGGTTACAAGTGGGTGATGAGGTAAGGTATTACTTTCTGTTCGTGTGTGTATGTGCGTGTGTGACTCACGTGATGAGGACCACCTGCCGTCCTGACTCACGTGATGAGGACCACTTGCCGTCCTGACTCACGTGATGAGGACCGCCTGCCGTCCTCACTCACCAGGATGAGGACCACCTGCCGTCCTGACTCACCGTGATGAGGACCAGCTGGCGCTCCACTCGCTCCCTGCAGGTCAACTCCGTCTGCTGGTACAGGAGGTCCCGGTACTCGGCCTCACACAACACGGGCTCCTGGTCCTCGCCACCGCATGCTTCTCCTTCGTCCGCAGGAGGCTTCACCTCCTCTGAGGAGAGCTTCGCCTCCTCCATGGAAGGTTTCCTTTCGCCTATGGGGGGTTTCTGGTCGTCTGCGATGGACGCTCTCTTGCAGATCCCCGTCTTCCTGCTGAGGGGAGCTGGGGCCTCGGACACTGGCGCCCCTCGCGAGGCTGCCACTTCCTCCAGTCTGAGTGGCGGTGGAGAGGAACGAGGAAGGGCGTGAGGGATTCATTAGAAGTGGATGGTGGAGAGATAAAGGAGTGATGGAGGGAAGTGGAAGCATATGGAGTAAGTGGGGGACAGGTAACTGAAGACCTGATGGTCTATGGCGAGGTTATTTGCTGGAGGATAGTCTGAGATAGTCCTACATTCCTAATCTACGTAGGGTCTTCCCCTTATGCTCAAGGGTCGCCCCGTCGTGCTGAAGGACCGTATTCGCATACTCAAGGGCCGTAAGGTCGTGCTCAGGGGCTAAACTAACAAGAATAAGACCTAACATGTACCTTATGACGGCATGCTAAGGAAAACACATATTCTCAAGATGATGTTCCTGTCTGAAAGGACCCACCTGCTCCTCACAACAGCCAGGACCCGGCCCCACGTCCCAGCCTTGGGCGCCCTTATCGGGTAGTTCCTGACGGTGACGTCACTGCAGATGCTCTGGGAAGGACAAATGACAAACTCCTGCTTTTATAAACTTAAGAGAACCAGCCAATCAGAGTCTTCGGTTTTGTTCACCTCTGACAATCCTCCAATCAGAGGCCCTGTTTTGTGTTTACCTATGAGAATTCTCCAGCCAGAGGCCCTTCTTTTGTGGACTGTTAAGAATCCACCAACTACAGGCCGTCTTCTTGTGTGATGTACAAATGGTAATTCTACACAAAGACTCAAACACACATACACAAATGCATGCGTATATCTAATCACACGCAAGTACAAACACTCACACCCGCACACAAATAAGCTCAAACAAACGGAGTCACTTCCCTGAAAATCCATATGAATCATAAACCTGTGGGGAACGTCACTCCTTTATCTCTGTTCAGATTCAAAACATCATCGTTCGACCCAGCAACGACATAAACATGTTGAAAAAAAGCCATATCCTCCGCTGTACTCTGGAAACCCCCAGAGACTCAACACCACAGAATCCGTTTCCCATAAGTTAGGCTTTTGTAAAAATAACGTAATTAAAATTCTTTTGAACAGCTTTACCATATCTGTAGGGGCCTTTATTCCACTCAGTATTGAGTACAGTACTCTTCATATATCTGGGTTAGCTGTAAAGCCATCTGCCTTCCGTCTCATCAGTTCTCCAGGGATCACGTCTCCTCAGCCGTCTCCTCCTCACGCATCACCTGGACCTACTCCCAATCATGCATCCTCCATACTCACTATCCTGCCCTCATTTTTCCTAGTGTTCCCTCGTGTAAACTGACTTCACTCTCTTTGAGTACTTCAGCTCTTGGCTGTGGTAATTAACAGTTCATAATTGCTGCCGTTATTGTTATAATCATTACGATTGTTTTGAACTTATCGACATTGATCAATTCAGTGCAACTGGGAGGAGCTGGTCAGGTGCAAAATACATCAGGTAATTCAGCAAGAGATAAAATGGGTGTAGACAAATAAATAAGAGTGAAGTGGACAAACTGAAGCAATTAAGATGGCTAACATTAAAGAGTACCAGAACCTGTAAAACACAGAAGAGAGGTTAAGAGATCGAATAAAGAAATGAGATGGTAAAATTCCCTATTCGTGTACACTCACAGACATAAACATATATACGTCAATGAATTCACTCACACACACACACACACACACACACATCTATGGATAGATAGATAGATAGACGGATAGATAGATAAAGGCCATTAACCTGGTAAAGCCATTAAAATCTACAAACACCAAAGTCGGGTTTTACTGACGCAGAGGGAGGCAGCCTTGACGAGCATGGAGTCCCAGGAGGCGTCCTTCAGGTGGTGACACTGCAGCAGCTTGTGGAGACGGCTCCGCTCCACCTCCCTGACCACGCCTACCTCCCTGTGGTGGGGACACCGCACTGCTCAGCTCCCAGACCTGCTGCTTCACAACCCCTGGCCCCACAGCCCTTCATACGAGAGGGACCGAGGGACGTAGGAGTTGGTGACTTAAAGCTGAGTTTACAGAGGTTTTGTCTCTCACTCACACCTCGTTTTCAGTTTGATTATTGGCATGATGGTGACACACACACATACACACACACACACGCACACTGTAAATCACATGTCCTATATCAATTTTCATTTTATTCTTGAAGAACATGAGATATTTTGGGCACACAAACATTGCCCATCTTCACTCAAATTGACTATAAATGATACAACACGATATAAAGAGCAAAACAGGGATGATTCGCATATCGAAGTGTTACAAATGAGAACGGGGACATAGATAATATGCTGATCAGTGGACCGTGTTCCCTCGGAGTTCATGCGTGGTAGTGTGGTCGGTAGGGGTCAAACTCGTTGGGTTGACGGTTATGGAGTTTACCTAAGGTCTCCGCAACTGGGAAAGACCGGTGGAGGTAGAGTGTGGGGTCACCTGGGGTGCGGCAGAGAATAACTGTTGAGTCGTAGCTCGTCCTGTACTTTGATGATAAAGGAAGGGACTTTATTCTCTCATGTACATAGCTTCTGTTACCTGAAGTCTTGGAGGGTCGTGACAATGTTTCAGTGTTATTGTACTGACGAGTGAGATTTACATTATGTTGCTGCTGCATGTGTAGTTAAGGGACTCCGTTTTGAAGATGCAGTGTTAGGCGTCGACTGAGATGTAGTGGTCATACGTCGTTTTGAAGTTTATAATCTGCAACTGGGCAGGAACACTTGTAAACTACATTGGTAGACTGTAGTGGGTTATTGTTCTGTGTGAAATTGTTTCTCTTAATGTAGTCACTATTTTTTTTTGTTCTTGTAGCAAATGATGATGCTGAGACGATCTTCAGGGATGTTGAAGGTAATGTTCCTATCTATTATCTCCTTCAGTCCGACAGGCAGGAGACGTCTGGCATTTGTAAAAAAACTCGATGAACAGTCCCTGGTTTGTTGTTGGCTGCCATGAACTAGTCGAGTATGGAGGAACACACTTGTCTCTTTATCAATGATTTTTTAGAAAAGCCTTTGTTAACTAAAATTTGCTTGACTCTGGTGATTTCTCGGTGCAAGAGATCCCGTGATGAACAGTTCTTGCAAGCACGACTTAGGTAGGATCTGGTAACGCTTTCGGGGCGAGTACTCACCTCCAGCGTCCAGACACCTGTCCAGATCGGTAGGCTCACGGTGAACACCGGTGTGGTATTCCCCATAATGAGCCCGGATGTCTGTATCGAGAAAGGGGATCTTGTTGTCCACACGTAACTCCATAGCCTTCTGTAGTTTCTTAAGATGCTCTTCGTTCCTTAAGACGACATAAATGTCATCGACGTACCGGTAGTAAGGGGTCGGATGGATGGTGCTGGCTTGCAGGAGTCAGCTCAAATTGGGCGCAATAGAGAGCCCACGGCGACTCCCTCTACCTGATGATATAGCCTACCATCAGGGCTGTGGAATAGGGCTTGGGCGGTACCATCAGGCAGTATGCTTTCTAGTATGTTCTGGTAATCATGGGTGCTGGTCTATATGGGTGATTATAGACACTGTTGAGCATCATCTCAACAGTTGGTTCTGCTGGAACATTCGCAAATAACCTCCCTACATCTAGTGATGCCAAGAGTCCGTGGTAGGAATGTTGGAAGATATTATCTTGTTGATTTATTTAGCTAACCTGTATGTGACTGTAGCGTGAGCCACTCCTGCTTTGTTCTTAACAAAGTGCTGTATCATTTATAAATAATTTGACTGAATTTAGCAGTGTTTGTGTTCCTGAAACGTCTCATCTATTTCAAAAATAATGCGAAAATGAATATAGGACATTTGATCCATACTTTGATGAAGCAGAACGTGTGGTGAGAAAAATTGAAAAACCAACAAAAAGCTAGTGAGTGTTATATATTCACTGGTCTTTAACAAACAGTATACATATACATATATAACGGAATACAAGCATACACATATACATACAACCCCATTAATACACTCACATACAAACACATCCTTCTCCATTTCTCTCACAGGTATCATTTACTATATATAAGCCATCGTAACTCTGGCAATGTTGTGAACTAGTCTTAACTGGTCTAGAAATGTTGATCTATCTATAGTAACTAGTCCTGAACAACAGCCAAATATTAGCCACCACGTCTGACAAACATTGAACATTAGTCATAAATGCTTTTGACGCTGGAATGTCTTGATCCAATGGTGATTAGGTTTTCGTCTTTGTTTTTAGGACCGTCGACACAAATTGTATCATAAGTCTTTAATGGTGATGAGATGTAACTGGAGTTTATATAAGTCTAGGAGGCAATTTTTAAAAAACTCTTAGAAAACGGGTGTCTTTCAATATCCACTAAAAAATTTTGTCTAGCAGTTGGCAGTACCAGGAGGGAGGGTTTAGAACATTGCTAGCCTCGACGCATAATTGGATCATGGTATCGCTGAAATCTTACAACCAATTTCCCATCGGCCCTATTATTCATGCCGTGAATTTGGCTCGAAGTCCACGCCTGGAGGGGGCCAATTCGGGCTTTGGTATCTCG
This sequence comes from Panulirus argus, assembly GCA_038088735.1. Taxonomy (NCBI): domain Eukaryota; kingdom Metazoa; phylum Arthropoda; class Malacostraca; order Decapoda; family Palinuridae; genus Panulirus; species Panulirus argus. The sequence continues at coordinate 15,011 of JAYMFT010371193.1, forward strand.
AAAACTACAGGTTCGCTTTTGCTCATCCAGGACGCAGATTGATCCTTTTGTTCTAAATCCAATCATTTACTCTCCAGAAGTTGCAGTAAAGTAATGCAGGAAATCTTATCAATCAAACCTCTTTAGATGACCTGTTTTCTTTATATTGCTTGTCGTTAAGTGCTTCACAAAGTCAGCCGGAGATTTCGTGCACCCTTGAAGTGAGTCGAGATGGCGGAGGCAGAAGTGGGACAAAAATGCGAGGGGCAAAATCACGGTATATATTTACCGCCACTGAACGACTATTTCCAGCAATAATTGATCGACGCGACCACAGTCTGTGGCGACTCCTCTTCTGGCGTCCAGAGACATCAGACGGAAGCGATGCAGGAGTCTTTGACCAAAGGGCCAGACGCCATTGAGGATAGATAGCCTCTGGAATACCCTGCCAAATGGGAATATGTAGACGTTTGCGTCGGTGGGAAAGATGATGACGGAATCAGCCAAAGGAAAGGTAAGTACTGTAATTATTGATTAAAATATCTGTAAGGGACTTATCACCGTCGCTAGATTTTAAAATGTCAGCCCCAAAGAGGTCCTTACAACTCGTGTCATATTCATCGGCGCATTTCGACGGTACTTTGTGGGAAAAGCGAAGATTCACCCACTAGCTGAGATGAAGACCAAGACAGTTGTGTTGCTGAAACTCTTCCTGAGCGAAGAGCTACTCAGCATTGTATTCTCACAGGTGCCTTGGCCGTAGTCTCAATGGCGTGGTCTGGTGGCGCGATAACATACGGACGGCTAAGAAATGAGTATTGTGATATAACATCAACACCATTTGGAGAGGATGGCTGGAACATGGTTGATGTGTTGTATGACTTTTTATAATCTAGATTAAATGAATTTTGAAATTAAACCTAATATTTATTATTTGTTTTATAAGAATGCAAAAACGATGGCATGGATCACAGGAACAAATATCGATCATTCCGACTCGCTGTTGACCATAATGTTAGACCTCATTAGATCGTAATGGGAATTTGCAGACGACGGTCATCTACAGCTCTTGAAATTAGGATCTCTGGACCCCAGTACACCTATGGACCCCAGTACACACCCCTGGGCCCCGGTAGACCCCTGCTTAAGCAGTGGAACAAGGAAATCGGCAGTCTAAACCACAAGGTAAATCTTATCGCATTTCTTCGGGACAGATGGAGCAAAACTGTACCAGAACTTGCACCGGGCGATCGGCTGGTCCTCAGGAGGTAGGCTTAAAGAGCGGGAAATATCTTACGGCGACAAGAGGAATATAAGGCAAGACCACCGTCACTCTAGCCTAAACATGAACAGGCAAACACAGGGGTCCAATTGCACGTGTACACGCTGCCTCAGGGGACGATCCATAAGTGATCGTTCGCTCGGTAGACACATACGTGCCGTGCCGTAACAATGTGATGTCGAATTTGAGTGAAAAAAAAAAAAGTCGCAAATATGGCCATCTAGTTACAGGTCCAGAAGTTGCAAGACACTTCCATGCACGGACGCTCTAACGCGACGTGACTCGCCGAGTGCCTTGAGGGAGGGACACGGGAGGCGAATGATCCAGGAAAGCCCCAGGAAGTAGAATATTATTCAAGGCACATTGCCACGCCATCGCCACCGTCAGATGAGACGGCAGATGGTGTCAGAGCCGATCAGAGCCACACTGGAGGTTCGCTCGAGAAGGCAGAAAAGCGAACGTCTAGCTCTTACTTCGCCTGGAGGAAGTGGCTGCCTGCAACATAATGGTTATCTATACATCTGTGCATGTATCTGTCTATCTGTCTATCTATCTCTCTATATCTATATACTGAAACCAGGAACTGATATTTTATAACACGTTGGTAAGCTATCATAGAAAATTTTAATCCAATGGTAATGGTAGCACAAGAATATTATACTTTTGCCCAACCTCTCTCAATCCTCTCTCATTCCTGTTTTCTCTTCTGCCATCCCAACAAGCTCCACTGTTGGCAAAAAAAAAAATTGACTTTAAAATACTTTGCCGCAGTCATATCGAAAACTGGTCCTGTAAAACTGTATGACTGATAAGGTCACAATAATGATAATATTCTCCGCTTTGTCGATCTACTGGATGCCACCTTCTGCGTCCGCCTTCCCTAAAACATCTGGGTGGGTAAAGGGGCCATCGTACGCCATACGTGAACTAAATCGACCCCGTTATTTTAGACAACTCAAAACGGGGTGGAATCGCCCCTCTTCCATTGGATTTCGAGCTAAATTCACCGCAAGAAAATAGGGCTGATGGAAAATTGGCAGGAGAATGTTACCTATACCAGAGTCCAACAGAATACCAGGGGTAAAGAACTTCCGAAGACAGACTTCAAGGTCTCAAACACATGCAAACATTCTAGTGACGATGAGGGAGGCCATTTCCAGCCGCAGAAAACACCGCTTATCGTCTAACTGTGTAAAGTCCCTGTAGAAATCCAAAGGTCATTTTAAGACTGCCAGTGACCCATGATTGTTTTGGGTATATTGTCTGGATGGCTCGTTAAGTATTACACACACACACACACACACACAGAGGGCCCTAAGGCCGTGCACTACTGACAGTGGCTGGGGAAGGTGGTGTGCTGGAAGGGGTCAGCGAGCAACTCACGTGTTGACCAGCTTCTCCTGCAGGTCAGCCAGGCGGCCGGGGTTAAGGGTCATCTCCGTCACGGGCAGCTGGTGACCCGCCTCCAGCTGGCTGTTCTCCTCCACCAGCGCATCCAGCTGTGGGGGAAGGTCATGAAAGGTCACATTCAGGTAACGCGGGAGAGAGAGAGAGAGAGAGAGAGAGAGAGAGAGAGAGAGAGAGAGGGGTCATGAGGTAACACTGCCTGCAGGAGGGGACCTAGAAAGCATATGCAGGAGGCCAAAGGGCGAAATAGATCACGATGGGTGAGGGAGGTACATTATGAGGTGCTGGAGTGAGGAAAAGTGCATCATGAGGTGCTACTGTAGGACACATCATGAGGATCTGGGGTGAGGGAAGTACATCTTGAAGTGCTGGGATGGAGAGGGGGGTACATCACGAGGTACTGGGGTAGAGGAGATGTACCTCATGAGGTACCGAGGTAGAGGAGAGGTACACCATCAGACCAAAGCTGTGCAGGTACACTGCTCGTGAACAACCCCCCACTGATCCAGTACAACCACCTAACCACACACTGTGACCCGCTGTACACAATGTGAAATATCAATCAAGAACCAGCAAGAAATATGACTGGCCCCGGGTTGCCCTCAGGAACACCTCAGGGCATTATGAAGCAGCAGTTGTCACGACCTGTTTACACTTACTGAGGTGAAGGTCAGGTGCTGGGAGTATACTGAGGAGGGAGGGCAGAGATGGTGGAAGGGGAATGGTAGGTGGTGTAGGGGTAGGTTTTAGCCCAACTCCTACACACCTCCCTCGCGCAACCCCCTCATTTGCCGTGCCCCCTAACATGGCCATACCCAGCTAACTGACTGACTCATCCACGCGCCTTCCTCATGCTCTCTCTCTCATGGCATACCGCACCGTATCTCACTCTGACTCACTTCCCTATTCTGAATATTTATCTGCACCACTTATCCGTCTCTAATGTTCTCTGCTTTTTAAACCTATCCCGTTCTATAAACACCTGGGTTCCACGTCAACACACCAGTGTTATAACAAGCGTTCGTCGTTGCCCAGTCTATATTTAAGTCTTTACACGCGAGTTGCTTCCATCCAAAAGCACTTTACAGCCTTCTACAGTCGTCCATGCACGCCACACGCTGTCACAACTTCCTAAACCGTTTCCCCTCTCCCCTTTGGCATACGCCTTTTCTAAATGCGTAGATATTACCTACGCCGCCCTGTCTCTCCGTCCACAACTTTGTTGCTCGTCCGCTTGTGAAAATCCTTCTGCACATCCTAGACCAACACAGTTCCTCACCAACGAGAGGTTCCAATACACGATGATCCACTCCCGTACCATTCACATTACTAGCTACCCTATGGAGACTTATTCCTCTGTTATTCCTACACTCCTTACTCCCCTTTCCCTGATCTAGTGGAACAGATACTGCCCTCTTCCAGCCATCAGGCGCATGACCACCGTTCCATGCTTCCATACACACGTTCCGGGTACATCCAGTACGACCTGCAGTCTTCGCCATAACCCTAAACTCCTCCATACTTTGAGAGCTGTCCTGCTCTCCGTACTTCCTCCCATGTAAACTCTTCATCCCCAACACACGTATTCCTCTCTCTCTTCGCCTTTCATCTCACTGTAGCAGTAGACGCATCACTTGAGCCACCAGTTCTCCCTACACGCTTCGTGCACTTCATCCTTTCCACCTAAAATTATCCCTAAATTGTCACACACACACACGCCCTTGCTCCACACACACACACACACACACACACACACCTTTCCTTCGCTCTTCCTCCTTCCAGAACAGCTTGCTATGTCTGATTCCTCATATGTTATTGTATCTGCTTTAAAATGTTTGCACTCCACGTACCTCAAGACTTCTGTTCGGCAAGCGTGTGCGTGTGCAGCCAAGTGATACACTCCCGGAAGAATGATCGCTAATGGAAGGTCATTACAGAGAGGCCGATTTATGACCCCCCCTCCCCAGTGTCGTTACTGTTATACAGGATCCACTGGAGAAAACCTGCCTGGTGACAGCAGCACCCACCTGGTCACAGAGTCGGTCCACATCAGCCCTGAGAGCCTGGCAATCGGTGTGGGGAACAGCTGCCTCCGCGGCCATGATCGTCCTGGGGATAACAATGCACAGCTAAGACACTCCACATATACCAGTATACCGCTGGGTATACCACACACCCCTCAGGGTGTAACAGCATACTCCTGGACATGTTAATATCGTGTTTAAACGTACCAGTATACTCCTGTGTATAGCGAATATTACTGGGTATAATGTTATATTATCGATAGGGCGACTCATTCTGACTTTGATATCATATCAGTCAATAAATCAAAAAGTCGATATAAATAAAGGACTGGAAATTATGATGGAAAACATTGTATATAGAAGTAAATTTGATTTCTTTAAAAAAAAGAGAACATTAGAATGAATTACCCCTGAATGTACTTAACGTAAAATCAGTTCAAGCATTGTGAACCAGGACCGGATGTGTATTTCGAAGAAATCGGGGATCTGCAACAGAGAGAGAAACAGAGAGAGAGAGAGAGAGAGAGAGAGAGAGAGAGAGAGAGAGAGAATCACCTCAGCCAGCAGGAGACCTGCATGTCAGCCCACACACACAGAGGTTGGACCACAAGGTGAGCCCTACCCGTAGGAGAGCCGCTGGCTACAAGGGACGGACGAGAGGCGAGGAAAATCTTGGTCTATAGCAACACACGCCACGATGCCTTGGCTCTCTCATCCGTGGCAACCACGGGTGAAAGAGGACGTGGGAATAAGTTGTCATAGATTGGTGGGCGATCAGGGGCCCGTAAGCTGCCGTGGCGACCAAAGAGGCGACCATATCAACTATGGGAGGGAGGTGCTGCCATACCAATCATAGACGACCAGTGGACCAGCCTATTACAGACAGCGGCCCGTGCCGGGATGAGGTGACTCATCTCCTGCCTCCATGAGTCAGTCCTCACGCGGTGGGCGGGGGCGGCACTCCCCCCCTTTCCCCTCCTGACTCCCCAGAGCGAGACAACACCCCCCCCCCCTTCTGCCATCACAACACCATCCCTCCCTGGAGCCAACACATCATGCTGATGCATCAAATCTAACAATTTTCATTTTTCCTCTTTTTAAGATCAAATATGAGATCAGTTTTAGTGGACAAAAAATCAGCCATAGAATTCTGAGATATCGCAATGAAAGTGAATAACGCAGCCTTTAAAGAGGTACCGGTAAATCAAAATTTACTTACAAAAACAAAATTTGAGTCAATTTACGAGACTAAAAATAATTTCTGGGTTCTTATAGTGAAAAAATACTATATTTGTTTCCGTAAGAGAAGAGTAAACAGTAGACCTCTCCAGCAGGGGCAGCTCAAGCAAGGAACGGGACGTGGGTTTCAACATTAGCCAAAGTTTACGTCAAGAGAATAAAATATTATTCAACTGCTCGTTTGTGTATATTTCCCAACACTTCCCCCACGAATACATTACTATTGATTCCTCCATAGTGAGAGTTTCTAGTCAATAAACTGTAATCAATAACACATAAACTTGATGATCCTCACATACACTGTTCTACCAAAGACTAACCTAAAACATATTTAACACTATTAACGACAAATATTATGAAGGTAATGAAAGTAATAATGAATGTAAAATATTCTCTAACCCAGTAACACTATCTAGACTCACCCGTTAACGCTGCAGTAGGAGTGAAATGCAGGTTATCACAAGCACAGTCCGGCTTCGTGTTGTGATGTGCTCCCAGCGACACCAACATCTATCAGCTGTTGTGGCGGCGTCATGCGTTGCCATGGTTACCGCCGCCATAACAACATGGGATAGTGGACATTATTTCTAGCGTCATATGTATATATATAGATAGATAGAGAAATAGATAGATAGATAGATAGATAGATATAGATAGATAGGTAGACAGAAAATATATAA